>JAASAO010004197.1:0-13950 GCA_017311375.1 Mytilus coruscus
CAAGGTGTCAATTAAAATTCATTACAACAGGTTGTGATTTACCTGACCATCGAATAATTCAAGCCTAATATACATGTCACACTGTGAAATTATGTCTCCGAGACAGGTGTATATTCAATAGAAACCCATTATGAAACTATCAAATAAAATGAACTCTGATACAATTTATCAAGTGTTAATTATTTCATATCAAATTTTGTCTCTTTTCAATAATACAAATCTAAAATCAAAATTACATTAAAATAAATAATTATATATGAACTCAAATTATTTAATTAATTATGATAAATTTAACACTGAAACAGTTTATGTTATGCTTAAACCTTCTTCCTTACTTCGAGTACTTTTAATACGTTTATTAATGACTTTATTACCTAAGAAGATCTCGCGAGGTTTAACTAGTGGCCGCGTGTTTTTACGGGATTTCGCGGAGTTGCCAATCTCTTGTATTATATGTCTCTGTTAAAGATAACGTTTATTCAATGTTGAATCAACGTTCCAATTTCAACGTTGAAATGATCAACGTTTAAAATTCAACGTTGAATATTTATTTATTATCCAACGTTGAAAATGTAACGTTGTTTCAACGATGAATACACATTGATCACCATTTCAACCTCATTTCAACGTTTATTCAACGTTTAGTGCCTGCTGGGAAGCTTTCATTTCGGGAGGTGTTACCTTCTCGTAGGAATTAAACAAGGATATCTGATACAATACACTAAGTATTCTTTTAGTGTACAGAAATTATCATCTACTCATCTCTTCAGTATAATTACAGGATGCTAATCTATTTTTAGAAGCATACATCACTGTAAATTAATATATGTATATGTCTGCCTATGTGTAGTGACAACTGCAAATTATACCTTGTCCATCGGATTTCTTATGATTAAGAAACACCAGGCGTTAGAATATGTATAAAATGCATAGAAAATCAGCCGAACGATGTTAGAGTAGATCTGATTCGTAAGTATTATATATACTAGTATATATATCTCGTCTCAAATTCAGCACATGCAACAATGTTAGATCTTAATTAAATTTTGCGTTAGAAAATTTTGTTCTTCCCTCAGCGCGGTTCGAACCCTAGCTTCCGTGACATCGTGTCTAAATGGCCTGCATCGTGTCTAGAGCCCTAGACCACTCGACCACCTAGGCTACATAAAAATATAGCTTTCGGTGGTCGATGTTATCTTTCCTTGTCCTTTTCAAATTGTAAACGACAATTTTAACTTATTTCAACAAAATTTTACAAAACATTTAATTCCAAATACAGCTCATGTGTATCAATGACAATTCATGTACTTTATAGAACAAATTTCTATATACACCTTTCAAATACCAATACAACTATAATGATTACATAACAGGCAAAGTAACTGAATACATGCAATATCAATGAACTAATTAGTATATATCAAAACTCTACTGAATAATGTTTCATTTTATAGTCAAAACAGACAAAAGTAACTTTCATGTGACATTTTCGTAAATATGCAAATATGTTGTTAATACCTAAAAGTAAACATATCAGTGGGATGATGAGTGTTCAAGTAAAGGATTAAGGACTTATGATATGATTTCATGGAAAATTTATCTTTCCCTATTTTGATTGTTGTAAAAGGAAGTAATTAAAAGTTTATTTTACTCGAAATAGATATTGCAAAAAGATTTATATCCAGTAATGTTACAATTGAAAATATATGGTTGTCTCTAGAAAAACATGTCTCATCCATCCATCAACATCCATGAAAGATAAGCATGACAATTGGTCGGTGCCTTAGAGATGGAGAAAAGTCAATACAAAACCCTAGCATATAATATCGAAATATCATTAAGTAATGCCTTTACCATATTGAGTAATATCGATACATCAATAAGTAATGTCAAAACCATATTTTGTAAAGATAAAATATCATCAAGAGTGCACACGCTGAAATGTCTCGCCTTCTTTGCTAATCATTGATATTACGTTGATAGTCCTAATATAAAGCTTTACTACAACTATCACATAAACTTAACATGATCCAAGAAAATGAGATCAAGGTCATATAAACCAAACAAGAAATACATGTACACCTTACAATCATTCAATCACTAAATATAGTTGACCTATTGCTTATAGTTTCTAAGATACAGACTTAACCAAGAAAACTAAACGTTGACCAATGAACCATGAAAATGAGGTCAAGGTCAGATGAACCATGCGATGCAGACATGTACTTCTTGCAATCCTTCCATACAACAAATATAGTTGACCTATTGCTTATAGTATTAGAAAAATAGACCAAAACACAAAAACTAAACATTGAGCAATGAACCATGAAAATGAGGTCAAGGTCAAATAAAACCTGCAAGACTACGTTATTTATACGTGTTTCTCGTTTCTCGTTTTTATAAAGACTAGACCATTGGTTTTCCCGTTTGAATGGTTTTACACTAGTATTTTTGGGGCCTTTTATAGCTTCTTGTTCGGTGTGAGCCAAGGCTCCGTGTTGAAGGCCGTACATTGACCTATAATGGTTTACTTTTATAAATTGTTATTTGGATGGAGAGTTGTCTCATTAGCACTCACACACATCTTCCTATATCTATTAACATGTACATCATAAAATATTTCCATACACCAAATATAGTTGACCTATTGCATACAGTATTAGAAAAAGACCAAAACTCAAAAACTTAACTTTGACCACTGAACCATGAAAATGAGGTCAAGGTCAGAAGACACCTGCCAGCAGACATGTATACCTTACAATCATTCCATACACCAAATATAGTAGATCTATTGCATACAGTATAAGAAAAACAGATCAAAACACAAAACTTAACTATAACCACTGAACCATGAAAATGAGGTCAAGGTCAGATGACACCTGCCAGTTGGACATGTACACCTCACAGTCCTTCCATACACCGAATATGCTAGACCTATTGCTTCTAGTATCTGAGATATGGACTTGACCACCAAAACTTAACCTTCTTCACTGATCCATGAAACGAGGTCGAGGTCAAGTGAAAACTGTATGACGGGCATGAGGACGTTGCAAGGTACGCCCATACCAAATATAGTTATCCTATTACTCATAATAAGAGAGAAATTAACATTACAAAAATCTGAACTTTTTTTCAAGTAGTCACTGAACCATGAAAATGAGGTCAAGGACAATGGACATGTGACAGATGGAAACTTCGTAACATAAGGCATTTATATACAAAGTATGAAGCATCCAGGTCTTCCACCTTATAAAATATAAAGCTTTCAAGCAGTTAGCTAACGCCGCCGCCGCCGCCGGATCACTATCCCTATGTCGAGCTTTCTGCGACAAAGTCGCAGGCTCGACAAAACCACAAAACGTAATGTAGGAGTACCACAGAAGACAGCGGTGGCGTTCCATATATTTCTAGATATTACCGTTGGATGCTCTTTGGTTATTTTTGTTGTTGGGATGCTCCCTCGTTGACGTACATGTTTACTCCACACGTTCTGTTATTCATGAACATATATTACTGTAAAATTGTTTACATTTGTTATATGATTGATGGATTGATTGATGGTTGCTAAACGTCCAGTTGCAAATATTTAATGCATGTTCAGGACGAGAACAAATTAACAATAAATACAATAGGCATGTAATAGAGGCCGTCCTGGATAAAGGTAGGGAAAATTGGAATTCCACTAGAAACTGAGGTTATATTGGATAGGAACAGAACTTTGCCTTATTACAGACCACCTATGGACGTCAAAGAGTTGTTGCAAGGGTACATATCAATTTGTTATATCAGTTTGTACCTTGTGGCTAATGCATATGTTTACATAGCCAGTTGATGTGGCTGAGTGGCTTAAATGTGGGCATAAGTCAAAACAATGTTTAATGTAATCGCAATAATAATGGTAATACGTCAAAACCAAATGTGTTGGTTCTATTCTTCTGTAGATAAGATAAAAGATGTACGGCCCATTTCATATTGATTTTCAATACTTACGTAATTGGAAATTCCATTAGGATTATCACCCTTAATGAGTATTCACACCGCTGTATGCGCTTTAAAATATTGAAAAGACCTCAGATGAAATTTCGACAACAGGTTTGTCTTGAAATGTAGAAAATGAATTGAGGGCAAAATTTCAAGTGTCAAAGAGACCGTAAATTCGGTGAATTTTCGTAAGGACATTTTCTACCTCTTTTCGAAAAGTTTGTTTCTCAAACTGTCACTTTTGGTGGACATGAAGAAACAGACAGGATAATGCCATATCAGGTAGGCGGAATATTTTCAGGATTCTAGAGATATTTTCACGTCAGATGAAGCAATTCAATTTCTATTCAACCATATAGGGATTTAGATATAGATTCTGACAATGAATCACAACATTCTTCTGTGAATAAAAATATTCACCTTACCGTTTTCAGAGATAATCGGTGGTTGATAAGGACTATCTTAATTCTGAAAATGACAGTAGAGAGATATACAAGGTGATATTTTTGGTGAAGATGCCAAAACTTAATCAGTCAAATCTGAATGTGCTATTGTTCTAGATCATTTTCAAATAAATTTTAATATTTTGAACCAATCTTGGCACTGTGATAATCTTCTTTTGTTGTCAACGTATTATGGCTAGTTTTTCTGTGAGTGATAAAAAAATCTGCTAAAAGTAAAATAACATGCAAACGGCATAGTCCTAAAGGTGGTAAAGCTCGTAAAAACTTTTCCAAATATGGCTTTCAAAGTTCAGTCAGCAGCTAGAATGGGTTTAATTATTACCGCATTCTTGCAACAAGCTTTATGTTGCAGTCTTGTAATTGACTGCTCCATAGTCTTACATGCAAAACACCTGATCTTTGAAAATTTGACTGGAGGACATATCTGAGCTAAATGAAAAATTTGTATCACTTAAACTGTCAAGTGATGGTATTCTTGTGAAATATTTTGAAGAGAAACCGAAAAATCGTTCAGAGACAAATAAACAGATTAAAGATTTACTGCCAGAGTTGAATCGTAAATCTACTGCATCAACTCCAGGTTTTAAAAGGAAAAGTTCTACCAGTCATAAAAGTCAAGACACTTATGGTTCAAACAATGCCAAAAAAAGGACTTTTCAAATTTTCATTTCCCAAGACTACGTCTAAGCCTAGTGAAAATAAAGGTAGTTTTAACCATATTTTCAGACCTCAATGTTCTGGTAGACAGGAGGCTGATTTTGAAAAGAAAAGTTCATTTCGTGGCAATAGTAAATCAAAATGATTACAAAGAGCAGGTAAATAGTTTATTTTAGAATCCTGAGGTCGTTTAAAATATATTTTGGCAAATTGGTCAAAATAACAAACAACGATTGGTTTTAAAAATTGTAAAAAGGGTAACAAATTGCACTTTTGGGAAAGATTCCTCAAACAAAAAATAAACAAAAATGTTTCTGCAAAAGGTTTGCCTATTTTGTGGACAGAAATACATCAACATTTTTGAAAAAAAACGCTATTGAAAATGTACCTGTAAAAAACCACAGCGGTTTTACATTACATTTTTCTAATACCAAAAAGACAGGAGACTTTAGGCCTGTAATAAATTAAAAACCTTTGAACAAATGTCTCCAGAAAAAACACTAAAAGATGGATTCTCTAAACAGTGTCTTAAACTTGGTACAGAAAGGAGAGGCAATTTCTCTAAAAAGATGCATATTTATATATACCAGTTCACGAAACACACAAAAAGTATACAAGATTTTGTGTCAACAATCATTGTTTCCAATTTCGGATGTTGTGCTTCGGTCCAACATCAGCTTCTCGAATTTTCACAACTATGTGCTTTGTGGTGGCTTCCCATTTAAGAGCCCAAAATATTCGTTTAGCAGCTTATCTAGACAATTGTTTTTTGATAAATCAGGTCAAGCATATATGTTAATTTTAGATTGAGAGAAAACCGTCAATCTCCTAGCAAATTTAGGGTATATAGTAAATCTAGAAAAGTCAAGCCTAACTCCAACACAATCAATAACATACATAGGAGCAGTTTTTGTTGAAAGAATGAGTAGCTAGTCATTCATCAGAAACGGTGTCAAAACTCCTTTCTGCGTAGAACTTATCTTTAGCAAACAAATCAAGCAACATCAAGAGATTTTCTACAATTATTAGGTATCATGATATGGCTTCATGCATAGATTTTATTCCAAATGAAAGATTCTTTCTGAGATCAATCCAGTTAAACACCCTTTATCATTGGAAACCAGTTTGTAAAATCTAGGAATAAAATTTTGTTTCAAAACATCTGAAAGGTCACCACAGATGTCGGTTAAACATAGAAATTTAGTTATGGGAATCAATAACACCTTGTGAAACGTCAATAACAGTAACAACAAACACATCAAAATCGGGTACGGAGGTCAAATCAAGACAACAACATTCTCATAGTTCCGGGTTCATGTTCAGTATGAAACAAATTTTTCACATCAATTCTTTAGAAATGGAGGCAGTTTTCTAACTATAAAGCATTTCCTACCAAAATTGATAGACAATGCAACAGTTGTTCGTTACATAAATAAACAAGGAGGCACTCGCCCTCCCCAACTTTGTATTATATTGTCAACTCTGAAAATTAGCATAAGAAACCAAACTTTTTCCGAAAGCTGCACACATTACAGTAAAAACAACATACTATCAGACCATTTAGGCAGGGGGAAAATTCAACCAACAGAATGGTCATTAAATAAAGTGGTGACACATGCAATGTTTCAAATTTGAGGGACACCTCAAATAGATCTTTAGCCTCTTCGAAAAATCGACAAACACAGATATATTGCTCCTGGAGCCCAGACCCTCAGGCATATACAATAGATGCTCTAACAATTCCTTTGAATAACATGTATGCGTAGGCATATTCTCCAATTTTTCCGAATACCAAAAATACTACAACACATGACGAGGTTCGATTGTCAGTTAATTATTATAGCCGAAAATTGGCCACGCAGACATTAAAAACAAATCTGAAATATATACTAGATTATCCAAGGAGCATGCCAGTCGAAGAGGATCTATTGCACCACCCATAAGCAAACATCATCCAAATCCAGTAGTATTCAATCAGACTGCATAGTTTTTATCGACACACTGTTTAAAGAGAAAGGTTTGTAAAGAAACTAAAGAATTACTAAGAGCTTTATGGCGCTTTGGGACACAAAAAGATTACTCTCTCAAATTCCGAAAATTCATAGCTGGTGTAGTAGACGGGAAATTGACCCCCATAGTTCCTATCTGACAGAGTTTTTGACATATTTATACTTATCAGGTCTTCAGTACAGAACCATAGCTGGTTTTAAATCTATGTTATCCTCTGTTTTATTCCATTTGGACAAATTCAATTAGGACAACATATATTACTCGTCTATTAAAGGTTGTTTTCAACTCGAGACCCCAAAAGAAGTCCATTTACCAGAATGGGACTCACCTTTAGTTTAAAAAAATTAAGGCAAACACCTTTTGAACCAATGAAACGAGCAAATTTGAAGTTTGTATCTTGGAAAACTGCATTTTTAAACGCAATTACTTCTTTCAGAAGATAAGTGATTTACAATCTTTGTGTATTGGGGAAGAGTCGATTGTTGTGCTGAAGAAAGGGGTGACTTTTGTTCGTCATGGACTGTCAAAACAGGATAGACCAAAACATTTTGGTAGCAAGACTTTTATTCTGTCTCATCAAGTTATTAGATCCTAAACGGTCAATTACTTATTACTAGACGAGTTACGAAATGGTATCTATATACTTGAGGCTGAGGTTGAGAAATTAGACTTTGATTGCGGGTATCGTAAATTGATTTAAAGATTTAAATTACCTGTGTATCAATTAAATCTTGTGTTTAAACTGCATAGTAATGATGTTCGCGTATATTTATTTCTTATAACAAACGTCCCTTTGAAAACTTTATCATAGATAATTTCATTATAAATATTCCTTTTGGAACAAATTATTCAATAATAATTATTCCGTGAAGAATAAAGATGATAAACCCCATAATATGTCTTCCTTTTTATAATTTGGAACACTGACAGGAGGCGAGGGTATAGCAGAAAGGATATAAAATCCAGAAGGAAAGCCGAGAACAAAGGAGTAATGAGAGAAAAAAATCCCTCGTTAACCCTTAAAAATTAAAGCAATATGCTATTTTTAATTTTTTCGAAATCAATAGTGACGGACATTTAACTGAAGGCGTGTTTACCCGTGTCCGAACGGGTTGGACGGGTTGTACTCAATGCAGAACCGACTTATCATACAATATTATGAAATTCAGCTGGCGGGCGGGTGGACGTGCAGGCGAGCATGAAAAGAGGGTACCCGTTTTGAGTATTAAACTCCTAACCTCTAGGGCCTCACTAGCCCTTATTAGACGTTGGAAATGATTTTATATATAATAATCTGATAATACCTCCTCAGGAAACGATTATTTCCCTTAATTTCTTTCATGTAAAATGTGTCTGGTTCGACCCAACAAAATATCTTTGTAAAAGACATCTTATTCATATTCCTGCAAAGTTTCAAAACATTCTGCATTGTGATTTCTAAGGTCTGAAATTGTAGTCGCTGTCATATACACTCTAATGCATGTATTTCGTAAAACAAAAACAAAAAGTTTAAACTTCAATTGTAAATTCTCTTGTAATGGTTCTATGTAAATGTGACAACTTCGTGCCTTAAGATGTCCGAAGCGTTAGCGGTAATTGACTGCAATTTTCGTGCCATTTTCAGACCATACACGGAGTCTTGGGCACAATTTACTCCAGATACCGGTATTGCATACCTTCGCAGGTTTTGTGGACAATAGAAATCATATCAGGTTCACACGCAGTAGTTTCCTAGGACAGCAGTATGATGCTCAACAGTTTAATTTACTGCCTTAAAATTGACCAGGTATGACATTATATTTCCCGGATTTTGTCATTTTATTTAGGTACCGCATAATAATAATAATAATAATAATAATAATAATAATAATAATAATAATAAAAAGTTCTTTATTTAAAGAGGATAACTCAATTGGAACTAGTCTAATTTTCATTGAGGCCCTCAAACAAAATGCGTGTATACAGTTCGTTATCCTCTATTGTCGCCATCAACTTAAGAGCTACGTGTAGAACATGAGCAGAAAGAATATAATATAAAAAATAAACTTGCAATTATCGTTCGGGTATCAGGTACATGTGGAACACGCTATGAGGCGCTTAAAAACTTTCAAAGTCACTCAGTTGAAGCCTATGGAGAATTCCGAAAAAAAAATCAACCAGACTGAAGAGCTTTCTGCGTTTTTTTCAAAGATTGATTGAATGTTGTTTGTTATTTCGTCCAGCGACATATATTTCATGCATTTTCAGGACGACGTTCAGAAGTGGAGTGACAGATTGATATCGTAATTAATGAAGTAAAAAATCAAACTGGCTTATTATTTTATTTTTTGCTAATCTAGAAAGTGCAAACTAGAAAAACCATCGTCCCCTCCCCCGCAAACACGTACACCTTTCCTATCCTATAATCACAAGCAATGATATCAGAAAATGATTATTCTAAATTTTTGTATAATTTTTAATGAACCAATAAGTGTGTAGGATACCTTGTTAACATCACTCAAATATATTGAATTTTACCTGTCTTAATCGATAATCAATATTTTGACACATGCAGTCCCACATTTAACATGTTTAAAGTCTAAGCGTTCACACTAGCATTTTTCAATCGATCTAAATTTGAATCGATCTAAATAAAACCAGTTAGCGTTCACATTATCTTCAATCATAATGATCTCTATCGGAATCTGAACCACTACGTTCATACTACAAGTAAAAATGCAATCGATCTGACTTAATTACCCGTAAAACTGTAAACATTGTGTATAAATAGAAATAATTAATCAAAGGACGATGTATGATAAGTGCAGTATTTGGCCCTTTGTATGCAAAATATGAATAACAGCTGTATCTGGGGCAAAATGACCATAAAACTTATTGAAGTTTTGTATTTTGCTGAAATAAACTTATTTTTCAAGGTTATGCAGGAAATCGATTATAAATGATACTAACGTAAGGGTACCCAAATTGCACCTATTTTGACAATTTTTTCACCAACGTTTATTTAATATCCAGACAAAAGTTTCCATTCTGTATTTATTTTGTAGATGTATCCTTATTTACTATATAGTTCCACCAATTTAATTTTGAATTCATATTGAATCATAGAAAAATGGGTTAGAACCGATCTCCAAACGATCCATGATTCTGTGATGAGGAGTACCCAAATTGCATCCATGCTTAAAATCACATCTTTAGAAATCGAATAACAGATGTTTGTTTGATTTCTTCAAATATTTAGAACAATTTGACATTAGTCCATGCTTAATTACTATTCAATTTTTAAGAAATGGATGGTCGTAACATGTTTTATTTGCTCATTTTTAAAAGATGACTTTTGTGGACCTCGCATGGCGACGTTTCCGTAGATTTGACTTTTCCAGTGAACACTTCATCTGTTGATATGTACTGTGAACGTTTTGTGAATATTTAAATATGTTTGCCTATTTGAAAGACCTGCATAGTGTCAAATAACAAAAGAATACAACTTGTTTAGTCCCTTAGAAAACTTGTAAGATTTTCGCTGCTATATTTGCTAAATAGGTGCAATTTGGGTACTCGGTGCAATTTGGGTACTGTGACGTAATGAATAAACCATAAACGGGTGTCTATACGGAAAATCGGACTTTTCCGACTCTACTTTGAATGATCAGTTTAAATATGAGCGCAAGTGAGAACATGTAAGATATTTTACATATGGTATGTATGATATAGTATTGGCATTATATACAAATTTCATAGATGTTCTCAACTGCGCTCATAGCAAAATCTTTAAAAAATATCATGTACAGTCGTGCGGTCTATTTTAGTCTGACAACTTCCGGTTTCAGTTGCCAGGGAAGCTGGATATCATCAAGTGAATCCGGGTCCGTTCGCGCCCAATCACGTTCGCCCCCATGCACGTTCGCCCCCCTTTCACTTTCGCACCCTACACGTTCGCACCCAAAGTCCGTTCGCACCCTACACGTTCGCGCCCAATTTTTATTGGTTTTGTGTTTAATAATTTGTAAACGAGTTTTGGTAAGTGTATTGCTATAAATATATATATTTTTTCATTGTTTCTAAATAAAGTGAGATTCAACAAGGTTTTTTTTTGTGTCATGGTAAATGTATTGCTATAAACATTTTTTTTCATTGTTTTTTAATGTGTTGAATAAATCTTAATCATGTTTAGGTAAGTGTATTACTCTATATATATATATTTTTTTTTCATTGTTTCTAAATAAAGTGAGATTCTGACAACGTTTTTTTATGTGTTGATAAAATATTAATCATGTTTTGTTAGTGTATTGCTATAAATATTTCTTTTTATTGTTTCAAAAGGAATTGGGATTCTGACAACGTTTTTTTTTTTTATGTGTTGAATAATTCGTAATCATGTTTTGGATAGTGTATTACTATAAATAATTTTTTCATTGTTTATGAATAAAGTGAGATTCTGACACACATGAGATCAAAGGAGCCAAGCTGTTAAAACAATTATCTTTCATGTATAGTCAACAAACTATATATGATTATATAATGGTAAATGTGATATTTATTCATGCAAAGATATACCATAAATCTCATGTGGGATAATGCATGGGTTCCTTAAATAGTTCCAAGAAGAAACAAAAGAAATCATAAAAAAAATTCACGAAAAAGAGCAGACGTCATATGTTAGCTCTCTATTACAAAGCATAAATTATGATAAGAGTGGTAAATGTGATAGTTGTATGTCTAAAACTGATATATATTACAAACATTACGTGAGATAATGCATAGGTTCCATAAATACTTCCAAACCAAAGAAGTCTAAATTCACAAAACTCGGGGTCACCGCCGTTCATGCTCAGAGCAGACGTCATACTTGTAATTTGAAAGCAAAAAATATATTGCCTTAGCAGATCAATTGTTTTCCGAATGTAGATGTGGTTAATGAAATTGGACATCCAGATGGTCAATCGTCGGGTTTAAAAAAAAAAACAATTTGTTTTTTGTACGGAATTCTAAAAATGATTATCTCCAAAAAGTTTTGAATGTGAATTCATATGCCATGTACAACAAATAAGCCATGAAATGAATTAAAGATGAATTGTAACAGTAAGTATTTGCTATTCCTAATTTTTGTTCAGTTTGATACTATATTAAAACTTGCAAATATAAATTATAGTTTAACATGTGTGGTTCTTAGATATGAAAAAAAAACAAGTTTCTTTTATTTAGGTTCACTTTCTTTCATTGGTTTCCTTCA
This sequence comes from Mytilus coruscus, assembly GCA_017311375.1. Taxonomy (NCBI): domain Eukaryota; kingdom Metazoa; phylum Mollusca; class Bivalvia; order Mytilida; family Mytilidae; genus Mytilus; species Mytilus coruscus. The sequence continues at coordinate 12,343 of JAASAO010004197.1, forward strand.
TCATGTTGGAAATATTCAAATGTTAAATTCATTCAAGATTATTTTAATAATAAATCCCTTGCTGCACTTGGTTTTCATCAATATTTTATTTAATTTATTTTGTAGATTGTCTCCAAAAAGTTTTGAGTGTGAATTAATATGTCATGTACAACAAATAAGCCATGAAATGAATTAAGAAATGAATTAAAGATGAATTGTAACCGTAAGTATTGGCTGATTTTTGTTGAGTTTGAGACTATATTGAAACTTGCAAAAGTAACATATCATAGCAATCTAAAGCACCTATACTGTAAACATTATGTGGGCAGGGGCAGTGGGGTCATCATTTGATAATGTTGAGTCTGTTGTTAAAGATTTCAGACATGATATCTTAGTCAGACCTGTATTGAATTGATTAGAAACTTTAACATTTTTCATAATAAAAAAAAAAAAAAAACAGCTAGTAAAACAAAATGTATATAAAGCAAAAGTTAGAAAATATTTGTTTTTTCTATATTTTTTAAAGATAGGTAATATGGAATTGCAACCCTCTTTAACCCCCTTTTAGAAAATTGGCACCAAGAGAAATCCTCAAAATAAGAGCTGATCTGGCAGTAAAAAAAGGGGGTCCGAACCCTCTCCCCACCACTGAGTGCCTATGATAAAGAAGTAAACCTTACAATAGTGTACATTTTTAAAGTTCAAAGAAGCCACGGTTTACACTTCGTGCTTCATTATAATATTCTCATCCTAATAAGCATGTTATATTTGCTACTGAAATAAAACACCATGCAAAAGTTCATCAACATCATTATTATTAAATATTAAACTTGCTGTATTCATGATAAAAAGTTTGAAAATATGTATCCTGTAAATAAACGCAAATTATTAGAATTTTTTTCTCATATACATGTAGATCAAAACCGCTTATTTATTTAAATTATATAGATAGTGTTTAGTAACATCATGCACATACTTATGTCAATTACAACATTTATTTATTTCTTAGTTCAATACTTTTGCACTCTTACATTTTCCCTACCCCTGTTGTAAAATTTTGTTTTGCAAACTGTTTCATAATTTTTCTTGTGTTTAATATTTGTAAAATATTTATTTTTCCTTTCAAAGAGAATAAATGGGCCAAAACAATATTTGTATAAATTGCTTATTTCTTGACCAATTTCAATGGGGTTTTATTCTTGAATTCTTGGGGTTCTTTAATATGCTGAATCGAATCATGTAAAGTTTTGGATTTTTGGCCCTGTTTTAAATTGGTCCACATTGTGGTCCAAAGGGTCCAAAATTAAACTTTGTTTGATTTCATCAAAATTGAATTATTGGGGTTCTTTGATATGCAGAATCTAACCATGTATTTAGATTTTAATTTTGGTCCCGTTTTCAAATTGGTCTACATTAAGGTCCAAAGGGTTCAAAATTAATCTTAGTTTGATTTTAACAAAAATTAAATTCTTGGGGTACTGTGATATGCTGAATCTTAACATGTATTTATATTTTTGATTATGGGCCCAATTTTCAAGTTGGTCCAAATAAGTGTCCAAAATTAAACTTTGTTTGATTTCAACAAAATTGAATAAATGGGGTTCCTTGATATGCTGAATCTAACCGTGT
>JAASAO010002192.1:0-56369 GCA_017311375.1 Mytilus coruscus
CATTAAAGTCCAACAAAGTCAATAATTCTATGTAAAATGTTCAAATTTTAAAACGAGAAACTTATTTACAAAATATGAATTAGTGACCATAATTTACTTGATATAGAAAAGAGCAGATACATGTATCTCAATTTACTTTGAAAGTAAGAAACGTATCTAACCTGTAAAACCATTGAAGTTGAAAGCCATTTTCAACTATACTGTCAAAAATAACAAAGCAGAATATACATACTTTTTAGCGCGATTGCTATCGATAATCCTGGATCCGTTCCTACTAGTGCACATTTTAGCACCGACATTAAAGCCCATTTTAGCACCGACATTAAAGCCCATTTTAGCACCGACATTAAATATAAAAAAGAAGATGTGGTATGATTGCCAATGAGACAACTGTCCACAAGAGACCAAAATGACACAGAAATTAACAACTATAGGTCACCGTACGGCCTTCAACAATGAGCAAAGCCCATACCGCATAGACAGCTATAAAAGGCCCCGAAATGACAATGTAAAACAATTCAAACGAGAAAACTAACGGCCTTATTTGTGTACAAGAAATGAACGAACGAAAAACAAATATGTAACACATAAACAAACGACAACCACTGAATTACAGGCTCCTGACTTGGGACAGGCACATACATACATAATGTGGCGGGGTTAAACATGTTAGCAGGGATCCCAACCTCCCTAACCTGGGACAGTGATATAACAGTACAAATTAAAGCCCATTTTAGCACCAGATTAAAGCGTACAACTATATTTTCGATAGTTCATTTAGTAAAAGATTTCAATTATTCAATTAGTAAATATTATCATCAAAGAATACAAGCAGGAGCGGATCCAGGATTATTGAAAGTTTTTCTTTTTTTTGGGGAGAACTTAACATAAATTTGTTGGACGATCTTATGCTTACAAACTATCTTCATTCATCAAAGGGTAGTCAACCAAAGACAATTCAAGTCGATTGTGAAATTTGTGTTAGATATTTAGTAAAAGGCAACACATGTTCTCAGTAAATATTCCATAGGGTAAACATAATTTATATGCGTATCATGTACACGAACAGATACATGTATATATTAGCGAGTTAATTCATTGGATTTTCCTTAAAAGTATGTTACACACGAAAAATAACTAATTGATTGATTAATGCCCTTAGGGTCTATGACTGGACAACATTTACCCCATTTCTGTCCCTTATTTATAAGTGTCTCCTGTCATTTCTGGTTTCAAGGTAAGTAATTTACAAACACGATACAGGGGACGACCATTTGATTTCTTCGATTTTGGAAGAGTGGGTGTTGGAAAAGTATTATCATGGACGGAATTTTCCCTTTTTGCGAAATTGTTTTTCAATTTTTGTACACACATAATTCGTGTATTCTTAAGGATGTTCGCTACTCTGTTTCAAAATAACAAGCTTTTTAAAAGACTGTTATAAATTGATAGTTTATAAATAACAGAACCAAAAAAAAACAGAAAAAAAATGATGGGTCTGTGTCCTTGTTTTCGAGATGTAAGCCATTGAAAATTTGGCGGGAAATGATTCTCTCTAGATTTTTCATCCATTTATCATAGGTACCTTTTATAAGATTTTCAAATCAGTAGAGGTTTTCTTCGGTCTATAGGGCATTGTCACACCAAATGCGGTAAAAAAATAAGCAAATGGTTCAGAAAATAACATTTGGAAACCATAATGTCTCATTAATTTCCTGTTGTATTAATTAAATAATTGACCCAAAATAAAAACTCAATTAAACAACATGGCCTCTTAAAAATGGAAAAAAATGAAAACAGCAAAAATGTTCATCAAAGCAAGATTTTCAAAATTGTAAACTTTAAAGTAATATTCAACTACCTGCTTATACGAGTTATTGCCCTTGAAAGATGATTTTACTGGGGTTTTTTCCCCAAAATTTAAAATGGCATGTTTAAATACACATTTATTAATAAACATTAAATATTGATGCAAGATTTACACAAAAAATTACAGGCAAGTAATTCAGGCTCTCAAAAGACTATATTACACGTAGTCTTTGCATATAATTTACACCACATATGTTGGTTGCTATGCAATAAGCGATGATGCTATAGAGATTTTTAAATACCATTATGCATAATTGATCTTCTTTTGTTATTTTTGTAATTTAGCAGGCATTTATTTTTTAAATTGTGCTTGTTATCCATGAATTGAGCGTGGGTATTTTCAAATATCAGTTGATTACTAGGCATTTATGTCATGAATGTAGTGTCGCTAAGGATATTTTGGCATATCTTTAATCACAATGGGACTGATTTTGGGTTTTTTATTTCCCATCAGGCTTCAAGTGCCTATTTTTGTGCATTTCGTTAAAAATCAACACTGTATATCTTCAGTCTCAGTTGGTTGCTATGCAAAACATATGGTTGCCATGGAGATTTTATGCATATTTTCTTACTCAGTTGAAAACACTTTTGTGTCACATTTGTTTTGCAGTATAAATTAAATCATATTTGTAATTGTTTTTATAATATTAACCCCAATAAGGTGACACTATTTTTAGTTTTAGTAAAAAATTGATTCCAAAACAGTATAATGTTGGTTAGCTGCCACAAATATATATACAAATGTCTACCCAATTTTATTTTTTCTTTAAATTATATGATAGTCACTTATTTTTGTCAGTACCATATTTTATGTTACAGACATCTGGATTTTTTACAATTTTGACCCAAAAACTGCTTATTTTTGTGTAAAATTATAAACTTGAGCCATTTGATTTTCCTGTTACCATAGCAGCCATAAATAAACCTTTTTTTTAAATATGATTTTTTTAGCTTATCATTTTAAGGTTATATAATTAAAATATTTACTTGCAGTGACCAATATTCTTAATTCTAATATTATATTTTATGTGGAAATATCCTGTTCTTTACCAAAAATAGTGTCTCAGATTGACTAGTTTCTATGGTAACCATTATTTGGCTGCTAATAAAGCTTGGTTTCTTTCAATTTGTCTTCCTTGTTTGTCATATAGTCTTATAAGCCTAAGATGTTCATTTTAATCGCACTTTCCACCTGAAGTTCTATGCTTATTGGCACAGCCTCTTAAAAACTTAACTTTGACCACTGAACCATGAAAATGAGGTCATGTCAGATGACACCTGCCAGCTAGACATGTACACCTAACAATCATTCCATACACCAAATATAGTAGACCTATACTTTCAATACACCAAATATAGTAGTCCCTGGACCATGTTCTTGTAGGCATGGCCTAGAAATGGTTGTAAAAGAGAAATGAACTGATACATTAGTAACGCCTTTACACAAAATATCATTGATCTGTCACAAGTAGTTCTTAAAAAACTTTTTAAAAGCAGAAAACTTAACATTGAAAATTGATAGTTATTTCAAAGTCACTAGACTATTACCCGGCGGGATGGCCTTAAAATCGCGACAAACTGATATGTACTGATAGCAATGCAACTTCATACACATATTTTTGATCTATCACCAGTAGCTGCTATCAAACCAAATCAAGCAAAACTTGACTTTGAAAATTGGTTACTAATTCAAAGTCACTGGACCATGTCCTAGGGGCCAGGGCCTCAAAATAGTTGTCTGATATGTACTGATGGTAATGCAATCTTATTCATAATATCAGGTATCTGTCACATGTAGTTCTTATCAAACCGACTTAGGCAGAAAACTTGACATTGAAAACTACCAGTAATTCGAGCATACATTTTTGAAATAAGTCTGATAAACGATGTTATTGTTGAATTATATACATGTGAATGGGTAACGTATTACTTTCATTATTTATTCAATATGATTACAAACAATCCAACCAATCATCACCTATCAACGACTTTGGGGACCGATATCAGTAAAAAGAGCTGCCTTCTAACGATGTCATTGCATGTCAATAGTCAAAAACAAATTCAAAGTCAAAGCCGACTTTCAAACGTTCATCGAGTAGCGTTCACAACGTGTTATTGTGTTACAATGGTCAAACATATAATGTATGTATGAATGAATGAATGAATGAATGAATGAATGAATGAATGACAGAATCTGTTATTGCATCTATCCAATACATCTTAATATAGTCGTATAGAATATGAATATTGTTTAAATTAAATATTGTAGATCATTGTATGTTTGTAAATACTGTCATGTTTGTCTTGGGAACAATCCAATATTTGGATTTTACACCAATAAAATGATTTGATTTGATTTGATTTGATTATCTATTTCAACGTTCATCCTTTTGAGTGAAATAAAATACATTTACAAAAAATATGGAAGCAGACAACAGAACTTGGATAAGTATGCGTTGTGGCTTATCAAATTGAATTTGAAACTTGACATCAAATGTCGAGAAGCTATGATTCTTAGTTGAGGAAAAATATGCAAACAAATTTGTATACATGTAGGACTCTAAAGTGCGATGGTACTCTAAAGTGCGATGGTCACGCTAAAGTGCGATGGTCTACGCTAAAGTGCGATGGTGTTAAACGCTAAAGTACGATGGTTGTTTTTTTTTTAGTGCAAATAGATGACACGCTAAAGTGCGATGGTATGACCTGCTAAAGTGCGATGGTATAAGACACGCTAAAGTGCGATGGTATAACACGCTCAAGTGCAATGGTCCGGCATGCTAAAATGCGATCGTATTTGACAAGCTAAAGTGTGATGGTATAACACGCTGAAGTGCGATGATATGGCATGATACAGTACGATTGTATATAACACGCTAAAGTGCGTTGGTATAACACACCATTAATCCGATGGTGAAACGGGAATGGGGTTAATGCAATGGGTTTTGTTTTTTATGTGTTTATGACAGTTTTTCTTTTATTGTATTATTTATGAATCATGCCGTTTTTTGAATTGTTTTACACTAGTTATTGTGTTGTCCTATATAGCCTTATTTAATGCTCCACGTTGAAGGTCATAATGTAATTGGGTGCATACACCAACGAAATTTGGTCTTAAGTGTATAGTTGTTTCGTTGACAAGTACACCACATTTGTTTTTGGTTTTTTTTTGTATATAAATCAGACCGTTTCAATTGTCGTTTAATACCCTTTGGTCGTTATAGATTAATATCTGCGGGGTTAGCCATACGGTAACCTATAGTTAATTAGAATTAATGACATTTCGCCTTGGATAGAGATTGTCTCATTGGCAATCATATTATGATACTAATCTCTGGTCGTTTCGTTACTGTCTTGATGACCAGTATTTGTCTCTTTCACTGACTTGTCTCATTGGCAATCATATTATGATAATACACCTCTAGTTTTTAAGTTACTGTCTTATTGGCGAATATGAATCTCTTTAACAAACATACTTTTACTTTTACTTCTACAAATTGTGACTTGGATGGAGAGTTGTCTCATTGGCACTCATACCACATCTTCTAATATCTGTATACTGCAGTAATAAAACCTGTTGTAAAAAACATTTTATAAAATTATTCAATTACAAAGTAAAAAGTAGACTTTATTTGACGCAACTAAATGACATGGAATTCATAAAATAATGTCTAAATTAATTTTGGACGAATTAGATATTTAGAAACTTGATGAATTTTGCCCTTTTCAAGCTCTTTTATGGTATATACCTTCCCCTTACTGTCGTCATTTTCAATGTTTATAACAAGTCCTTTCTTCCAATATCCTGAAAGAAAAACGTTTGTTCCCGCTGATAGAGCTAAATTTGGTTTAAAGTCAATAATTTCGTTAACTGCAGGATGAAAGGTTTGCATTTCTGTAATTTTGGATACTTTTTTGGGGAAAAACTCCTCCGGATACATGCTACTGTCCCATTCTTCACGATTCTGAAAAGCGTAGAAATAAAGTTACAATAAAATATAACATTAAATCAAAGCATGAAAATAACAAATGTAACAAATTGAAACAATTATTTAAAAAAATTGTTCAAGTGATTATGAATTAAACAAAGTCCTTAATTGAAATAAAAAATTTTCGCTATTAATGCAAATATTATTTTTTTTTGCTTAAAAGTTTCATGATACTTTGATTTAGCATTCAATAGTACGTAACCAACAAATAATAGATTACACTCTGTTCGTTTACCTTGATTATTATTTATATTTTGTCACAATAAATAAGTTGCTTACTTCAGACATATAGATTTCGGTTTCCAAGTGACGGCGTTTAAAGTCTGGCATACCAGAATCAGTATGTTGTATGAAGCTCCTTGCATACAGGTCCTTATAATATGGGCTAACTTCTGACTGAAAGCAAATAAGAAATGGTTTAATAATACTTTATAATGTTTAAGCGTTCATAACATTTTGTACACAAACCACGCCGTTGGTGTTTTCTTTTGGTTGGTTTACATTTGTTTTACGAGACATTTTGTAGCTGACAATGCTGTATAGGTTTTGCTCATTTCTAAAGGCAGTACGATGACCAATAGCTGTAAATTTCTATATCATTTGGTCTTTAGTGGTGAGTTGTCTCATTGGATATCAAACTACATCTTCTTATTTTTGTATTCTAACTTTTTAAAACAAAATTAATTAAGTAAGTATAACTGCTTATTTACAACGCTTAGCACATACTTACAACTTCTCGTCCAATCAAATTGCTTGAATTTGCCTTCTAATTTTCATAGTACATACTTTTTCCGTGTACTAAGTAACTACGCATGAATGACCACAAGGGTAAGATTTCATTGTATCGTAATCAAGATATTAAAACAAAAATTGCCACTGGCTATTTTGAAATAAAATGCTGTGTTCCAAATTAAATTAAATAGTTTGTAATTAGTTTTCACATTGATTTTAAATATCCTGCTATTAAAATCTTTGGAACTAAATAATGTTTTGACGATTGCAAGTTTCTTTCATTTAAATGATAAACAAGGAGTAACAAATATGGTTCTTTAATTTTATACCTTGATTAGAGTACAGTGCCATCTTAAAATATCATCCATGCATTTACCTTGTACACAAAAAAGTGTTTACTGTGAAACCTTGTGAAGGGAAATTAAGGCAACTTGATCTCTTTCGTCATGAATTGATTGATTGATTATTGGTTGCTTAATGTCCAGTGGCAAATATCTGGTGCATCTTCAGGACGATGTCATGAATTGAAAAACCGTGATAATGTCTTAAGAGAATGTGCCACCTATATATGTATATATATATATATATATATATATAATATATAACGAGTCTAAAAGGGTACAACATCACCAAAAAATGACAATAAACGAACAAATGTAACTATAAATATTTCGGATAACAGATATCCTTCATCAATATGAGCACGATGTAAAATGAATCAGATCAAACTATTCTGATTATTAAACTAAAGCAATCTTGATTTCTATACAATGCAAGGGGTTGCAACAATATTTATCGTTGACTATTATTCAGTCATTTTATATATATATATATATATATATGTTCTGATAAATCTTTTAGTTTTTACTTTGAAATAAAAAAAAAACATAAACCCTAGTATCTTTGATCTATTGGCTTTTAATGACTATAAAAAAAAAACAAAAAAAAGTAAAAAAAAAGGGGTTTTTAAAAAAAAAATTTTTAAAAAAAAATTTTTTAAAAAAAAAAGAAAAAAAAAATTAAAAAGAAATTTATAAAAAAGGGAAAAATAAAGAAAACTTTAAAGGTTTTTTTGGGGTTTAAAAAAGGAAATTTGGTTAAAAATTTAATTTAAAATTTTACATAATATGAAAATTAATTTTCAATAATTTAGGTAAGTTATTAGAAAATGTTAAAATTCAAAACTTTAACTATAATTTGGAACCAAACAATTAACTTTGACAAGGGAAAAAGGTTTAAATTAAAAAGAAATAATAAAGAAAGGAAAAAATTCAATAAATTCAAAAAAAAGAATGCAAGAGTGAAACTCTAAGAAAGGAAGTTAAAGAAAGGAAAATAACTCCAAGAAAATAAAGACTTCAAAATTATTGGAAAGTAAAAAACACAGTTTCAATCGATAAGGAACAAAAAATTGTAACTTAAATAATTAAAATCTTCGAACAATTAAGAATATTAAAAAATGTTTTAAATTTAATAAAGATTTGTAAAATTTTAATTTAATTGAAAAGATCAAAAAATTAAAGTATGAATTTTGAATTGTAAATTTAGGAGATAAATTTCCAAACATTAAATTCTAGGAAATTTAAAAATGGAAACCTTTATCAGCAGTTGCGAAATTTAAAACCATCAAAAAAAAATGACAATTAAAAAAAGAAGATTTGTATAAAGAAAACAGTTTGGTGAAAAAATTAGGGGAATAATTAATTCAGGAATTAAAATTCTGGAAAATAATTAGAGTTCAAAGCTAATTAAAACTTTATAAGAATAAGATTTTTGATTAAAAAAAATTAGAATTTAAACATTTACAAAATAACGGTTAAATGTTTTGAATTTTTAAAAGATAGTGAAATATTAAAGAAAGCATTAGATTTCAAAACAATTCAATAGAAAATTTTAAAATAATAGCAAACGATTTAAAAATTTAAATATTATTAATTGGGATAAAAAAATTCATATCATATGATAAAAAAATGCATAAATCAAAAGAAGTAATCTATTATTTAAATTTTTGGAATACGATGGTATTCGATCCTTTGAAAAATAAAAAACAGAAATTTTAAAAGGGAAAAAATTTAACAAAAAAGAGTTTAAAAAATTTACAATATTGGAGAAAACTTAGAAGAATTATTGAAAAATGATTTAAAATTAAAAATCAATTATTAAGAAATGCAAAGAAAAAATATAGAAAATTGAAAAAACAGAAATCCTATTTTAAATTAAAACGGTTTATAAAGGATATGAAAAGAAATATCAAACAAAATTTAACTAAAATTTTACATAATGAATTCAGCGAAAAACAATGGAAAAGTTATCACAAAGAATTACGAGTTATTCAAAGCTTACAATTGAATACAAAGAAATAATTGGGCTTTAGTGGAAGGATTTTCATGAAAAAATCGTTTTTCAATTCCTTAAAAAAATAAAAGTTTTTCGAAATTTTTTGCAAGAAAATTTATCTTGAAACTTAAATTTTCAAATAAAGTAACCTTTTAAAGATCCAAAGAAATTAATAAAATTACTTAAATTTGCAGGATCTTATTACTTATAAAAATACATAATTTCATTTAACAAATTCCCTAAGCATTTAAAATATTTTGGTTTGGACAATCTCAACTTTAAACATCTCTGAAAATTTCCCCAAAGCATTTAAAATTTAAGTAGGATAACTTAAAAAGTAAAAATTGAGGAAATAATAAGGACAAGTTCGATAATTTTAAAACCGTAAACAACTATAAACCATATCATTTATCAGATAGCAAATGATTAAAAAATCAAGAAAATAAAATTATAAGAAAAAAAGGAATAAGGCAAAAAAAAATTAAAACCCTCAACACTAATACAAAAAAAGGAAAAAATACCAAAAGATACAAACTTGAAATTATTACAAAATATAGGTTTTGTAGTTAAAAGAAAGGAACAACTTAATTAATTATATCTAAATTATTAAATAATTACGCTAAAGTTGTCCTAATTTGGTGAAAAATTAAACTTAGAAAGCCTTTCCAAATGATAAAATAGAAAACTATTGGCTAAAAAACAAATAAAGGATGACTTGATTTATGGATTTGCATTTATACCAAACAAATTGTTTCACTTGAATATTTTGGATAAAAGGTATCCTTTAACAATCCGCAAAACAGAACGAACTTCAAATATAACAAATTCAAAAACAATATAAACGAATCAAGGATTATATTAATCAATTTTTTAAACTTAGAAACAATAGATCATAGATCCAAATTCAGGTGAAATATAAAGTATGTAAAATTCAAGTATTTACAAATAGGAAAAATTACAATCCAATCTCCATTTCTATTGAATGTCCTGAAAATTTGTTTTCAAACAGAAAAAGTGAAATGAAGGGATTTTAAATAAAATATTCAAATTTAAATTTTTACAGTAGTTTAAAATGTATTCTTAAACACAAATTTAATTTCTATATTGTTAATACTTAAATAATTTATGATGTTTGAACTTTTTAAACAAAAAAACTCAAGACTTCAATTATGATAAACAAAGTAACTTTAACTTAATTAAATTCGGCATATTATACCCTCAAGTCACCTTTCTGATTGAAAAATGCAATACCTTAAAGGAATTGAATGATATTCGATTATTTATCCAATGGAAATTCCAAATTTAAATTCAAGCTCGGAAGCAGAAATCAAGTACCTAAAAACTAAATTGTTAACCAAATTTAAAAAGAAGAGCAAAAAAATAATTTATTTCAATTACAAATTAAAGATCTATTTGGTTTTTTCGAAAAATTTTACCCAATACCAAATACCTCTTAACAACGAAATTGAAGGAGATTAAAGAATTAACATTATAGACCCAGATATTGTTTAACAATTTATATGATAATTTCAAAGTTGAATTTGGTTTTGGAAATTTTTTCAAAACCTTTTATCAATTTAAATTTAAATTTTCCCAAGATTTATACTTATTTTTACATTGTTTAAAATATATTCCATTACATTCTCGAATTTTTCTAAAATGACATATAGTCCCGATTGTTTGTTTTATTAAGCAACACAAATCAAAGGGTTTTTCAACGGTAACATTTACAAATCGTGTAAACCTGTTAAAACTGAAAAGAGTTTCAATTAAAAATAACATAAATTTAAAAAAATTATAAGATAGATTTAATTTCCATTGAAGCTAATACAAATTCGAATTAAAATAATAATCTCATAAATGATATTAATTAGGACTAGGATAAAACATTGAAAAGCTTATTGTTTTCTCCAAAAAAAAGAAAATTAAATTTCCAACTTGAATTTAAAACTTTCCCCAAGAAGCGGAATTAAACTATTTGCACGGACAGATATTTTTGTTGTATTAAGGAAGAATTCTTAAAGGATTTTGGCTGATTAAGGCAAACGATAAATTTAAGTTATCACCAATTAAATATCACGATTTCTATATAAAAATAGAGTATATGAAGAAAAAGTTTATTTTAAAGATCAAAAAAATATTTTAAACCAAAAAAAAACTTGAGTTTTTAAACATCGTAAATTTAACAACTAAAATTAATTTTAAACAATATCCTTAAAAAAAATTATTATAAAAAAATATTTCAACGAACCGTTTCAAATTTTCGGGCTGTTTTAATAATTTGAGAAGATTAAAATGTATTATTGAAATTTAAAACTCATTGAAATAAAACATTAAGTTTTAAAGGGTACCTTAAAAAAGATGTATTGAACTAATACGATCGTCTAAGTAATTTAAACAGTTAAGGATAAATTAAAATAATGGTATAGATATTTTCAAATAAAAATAAAATTAAAAGATCAGGAAAATTGAATATTTAACAAAATTGTATTATTGATAAAAATTTTTTAAACAATGAAAAAAAGTTACGTTTTTAAAGAAAATTTTAATTTTTTGAAATTTTTACCACCTGAAAAATTTTAATTGATTCGTTTTTTTGTTCTTCATTTCATGTACTATTGATTTTTTACTTTTAAAAAATTCAATTCACTCGTTTTCCTAAACCAATGGTCTTTTATTTTTAGGGTTCATTTATAAATTAATCTTGAGAAAAGCGTTTAGTTCTTATTTATAAGCTTAATTAATCTTCATTCTTTGGTAAGAAGCAATAATTGGAACCCTGTAATTTCTTGTTCAATTTTTCAAATTAAATCAGAAAGTTTAAACTTTTCAAACTGATTATTTTATTAAAATTAAAATTAATTCCTTATATTTTGGTACGAAATTAAATTTTCCTCACATAAACTAGGAACATCCTGATTATTGAAAATTTAAAAAGTACTTCCAGAGTTATTAAAGTACAGGACATAAAATCAAAACTTTTAAATGAAAATACTTTAACCAAAATTACACCAAGGGTTTTTCTAAGGAAAATCAGGATTCTTTCCAGTACACAAATTTTAATTTACCTTGGAATATAAATTGTGCTTCCCTTGTAAAACCTTCATCAAATAATTTGAATTTTGAATTTTATAAAATTATTTTAAATTAAATGAATAATTTTATAAATACACTAAAAATTTAATATTAAAATTTTAAAAATACAGTTCCTTATTGCAAAAACAAAAAAAAAAATTTTATAAATTTTTCCAAATAAAATATTTATATTAAATAAATATTTTGTGTCCCGGGAAAATTTTTTTTAAGGTTTAAAAACAAAATTAAACTGAAAAAAGCATTTTTTGAAATTAATTCATGAAATATCTTGGTTACATTTTCAGGAAACCGATTCATGTTTCCAACAACATCCTTTCAAATCTTTTCTGTTAGGTTTGGTTAATTTTAATTTTCCCTTCGTTAAAATTTTCTTTACCAATTAAATCGTTAAATTTCCCTTAAGGGTTTTTCTTCTTTAAAACGCCTTAAACGACATAATCTAAATTATTGTTATAAAATATATATTTAAAATATACAAAATTTTAAAATTTTATAAAAAATTAACCAATTATTAGAAAATTATTTAATATTCGTGGATAAATAAAATATAATATTTGTAAAAAATTTATAACAATTCCCTGAACAAAGTTGGAACTAACCAATTTTTTTTTTATTAAATTCTAAGGCTTCATTCTCTTTTGTTTTAATTTAAATTATTTTAATTAATTTTTATATTTTTATATAATTTTTTTAAATTATAATTTTTTAAAAATTTTATTAACAATTATATAATTTTTAAATATAAATTATTTCTTCGGAAAATTTAAACCATCCCGGATTTTTTTTTTTTTCTTTAACCATAAATTTTGGTCCATCCTGGTTATTGATAGAATCTTCTTAATTGTCCTTGGTTTGTATTAATCTCCTTATGTTTTACTTTCCTTAAAACCCTTTTTTACTTTCAAATTTCATCCTATGAATAACCTAAGGTCCTGAAGATTAAGTTATTTTTCCCTAATTGTTTTGAAACATCTAATTTTTCGGTTCCCGCCGTTGTAATTTACTGATATACAGATTGGGACGAATTGTCCTTTTTTTTGTTATTTGTATCTTCTTTTCTTTCCTAAATGCAAGATGGTGAAAAAGCTATTTGTTATTTACTTTCTTTTATGAAATTTTCTTCCTAAGAATGCTTATTTGCTAAAACACCTTAAATTATTACACGGGACATTCACTTTGGAATTCTTTTCCAATTCATTTTAAAATTCAATATTTATGTTTAAAACCTAATGTTTGGTTTCAGTATAGTTATAACCTTTCTTTTAGCTTAAAGAAAATCATTGAAACGATTCTATTTAATTTCCTAAATTGTCAGATACGGAATACATGTATTGACTTCTTTTAAAACAAAATTTACCTTTCACAGTTGTGATTCTTGGATTATTTAATCTGGTGTTATATTTCCTTTGTTTGAATTGGGATTAAGGAAGTTCATAGTACTTATTCATGGTCCAGTTTAGTAAGAAAACCTTTCTAGCTTTTTACGTTGAAATATTTGCTTGTTTATAATTAATTACCACATTAACTTTAGACGCAATTTAATTTCCATATTGTTTACAATTTCCTTTGTATTTATCCCTTTTCTTGACGCAATTTTGTTTCCAGATAAATGTTCTTGAATCTTTAACCTTTCGTTTATTGATTGTACGGATTTTTACAATTTCATTTACATTTTCCCACATTCATGATAGCCAAGAATTTTTTTCTTTAGGTTTCAAATTGAAAATTTTTCATTCTTTTAGATGGTTAAATTTTCGTTGAATATGTGTCCCCTTTTATTTTTTAACATTTAAACAATTTCATTGCACCATTTTTCCGATATTTTTCTTGCAATTTTCCGAACTCCCGACCTTTTTTCCTTTGGTTTTGTTTTTTTGAAATTTGATAGGTTTACGTTGTGCAACTTCAATATCCAAACTTTTAGTTTTTTTTCAAATTTCAAAATTTAAAATCCAATCGAAAAACTTTAGTACATATTCAATGAAATTTTATCTTAACCTAGGTAAAGAAATGTTTACTTTTTTTTACCCCAAAACTTTCCTAATTTTAAAGAAGATACAAAACAGTGAGAGATATAACTCTATAGGGTTATTACAGAAAATAACTTGCGTGTGTTATTACAGATACTTTCATGAGTTGTCTACTCTTTATTCCTTAAATTTTCTAAATCTGTAATAACATATGTTTGTTATTTGTAAAATTATTTCATTTATAGTGGCCTCTAGGGATCTCTTGAGACTTTGCGCAGAAACTAAATGCATAGACTTGATAACTAATTTTTTAATTAAATTAATACATTTTTGATTAACCATGGTAAATCAATGAGACAAGGCTGTTAAGGGATAAACTTAGCTGTGATAACAAGGCTCAGTTATTAAAGGAATTTAACTTATCATATACTGATATAAGCAATTGGGAATTACTGAGAAACTTGCGCAGAACCTCATTACATGCTCTGGTCATTATTTCTTACAATAAATTAAAATACATTGTAATTAAACATGATATATGTTTGAGCAAATGCTTTGAAGTGATATAGAGAAGCTGTGATAACACCCTTTAGTTATTACAGGCATATTTTTTCTGTAATAACATATAGGTGCAAAATTGGCAAACTATGAACTGTTATATCTTTCAATAGTTAAGTATACATATAGACAAAAGTAATATCAATAGAACTTTTAAACATTTTAACTAAACTAATGATGTATATTGTCCCTTTGAAACATATAACATACATAAGTTATCACAGTTCTTTGATTTTTTAGTCCACAATAACAAATGTATGTTATTTTTCTGTAATAACCCTATAGAGTTATATCCCTGACTGCAAAAAGTGCATGTAGTCTTCAGTTCCAGAACAGACATAGTTGTCAGAAAAATTAATTTTTAATTATCTGGTTTATCCGTTCAAATAAAGACAGAAGAAATCTATCTATTACTAACTGTTCTGAACTGCATTTTATTTAATGAACTTATAGCACTGTCAACAGGTACAATGTACCTGACAAGCAACAATCTTTCAGTTCACAAGTACAACAGCTTGATCCATATGCATGATATGTGATCCAAAATGTGCAGAATGCTATTATGGTGGGAGGTTCAACTTCACTTTATTCTCAACATTACTAACTTTGAATATTAAATCCTATATCACCTTCATTGCTGGTGATCATCATGTCATGTACATGTAGAACTTATTTTTAAACTTCTATTGGAAACCAGATTGGTCAAATGTCTTCATAACGAGTTGAATATGGAATGTCTTGGACAAGGTTCCGTGGCTACCAAAGATTTAAAGAATATCTGTTGGTCTTAAATCTGTATTGTATATGACTGTTGCATGTATAAATGAAAAAGGCTTTTATATCTTTGCTTTTGTACAGACATCATTGACATTTATATTAGCAAACAATTTGCATTTCCTGGCATATCTATTTGTTTGGTGGCTGAACATTTCCAAATGCGTATTTCATGTTTTTCACATCCTTTTTAGTTTTCTGATGAAAATGCTGTTGCTTCCAGTTGATACAGATTCTATAGCTGAGCCTGTGTCTGGCCATTTCTTTATGTCTGGCATGTGTGAGAATTATTCCCAGTGATTTCATTTCCCCAAACTTTCTGTGTCTGATTCCTTTCCATGAAGCTATATAAACCAGGGAAGAATGTCTGCTCCTGAAATATCAATTTAAATATATTTATGGAATATTCAAAACAATGCTGATTCCATTATAAAGCTTATTTAAGATTATTTAACATACATTTCAAAGGATCTCATTTAATTTTTTCTTTAATAATTATTACTAGCTTTTCGAGACTAAAAGGTGAAGAAAAAATGTACATGCATGTTTGTTTAGAGTTTCCCTACCTTCATGTACATGAACATACCCTGTTACTTAATACTAGTGTTTATTCAAACACATTTTAATTGATTATGATATGTTCCTTTGGTTAATGACAGAATGTTTTATTGTCCTTAAATAAATGTTACTTATAGAGATAGGTTATCTAAAGTAAATTTATAATTTGACATTGTGAATCCATTTCTAGGACCCACATCTTCTTATCTTTGAACATTTTTTGGGGAAATAAAAACACTGGCCCTTGAGTAATCCTTTTTGGGATTAGTCCTTGAGGTGTGGATTCCTTAATCAAATTTGTACGTATTTATTATCAGAATCAGTACACAAATCTTTAAACTTGTACACAGCTGTATTTCATTTCATTTTACATTTTTACTTTTTGTTTAGCATCATCATTTCCAGACATTAATTTTATAAGATACCTATTGATTTTGTTTGATGGTTGGTTGTTTTCTGAACAATTTAACATACATGTATGTACTATGATAGAGATAGCCTCATCTGTCTTGTTCTTCTATATATTGATCAAGTATTTGTATTGGACATGTTGAAAGTAAAGAGAGCGTATTCTTTCAGTCAAGAGCATAATTACTTAAACAAGTCTTCAAAATTATTTATACTAGTAATGTTACAAATGAAAACGAAGCAGTGGCGGACCCAGAAATTTTCATGCCATGCTTCAGTGAAACCCTATATAATCAACCAAATTTTTTCCAAAAAAGGGGGCCGGCGCCCTCTGGGCTCACCCTCTAAATCCGCCTCTGCCAAGTTACTCGTGTAGTTAAAGCTAAATATTTGAGCATAAAAGACTACAATAAATGGGGAATGTGTCCATAGGACACCGATGATGCCCACTCTTGCAGATCATATAAAGTTATAAAGAGACATAACTAAAGAACAGTAAAAGTGATGCTACCCAAATTTGTGCTTGATCTGAGTTTTGTGGTAATACGTATTGTGTATAAGTTTCATAACATTTGGTTGAGGCAAACTAAAGTTACAGAATGGAAACGAAAAATTCAGCAATTTTACCACTTGTAAAGGGGCATAAAGGGGCATAACTCTGGAACGGTTAAAGTGACACCAATAAAATTCAAACTTGATCTGTGTTTTGTGGTAATAAGCATTGTGTATCGGTTTCATAACATTTGGTTGATGCAAACTAAAGTTAG
Source organism: Mytilus coruscus (assembly GCA_017311375.1). Lineage (NCBI taxonomy): Eukaryota > Metazoa > Mollusca > Bivalvia > Mytilida > Mytilidae > Mytilus > Mytilus coruscus. The sequence goes on from JAASAO010002192.1 coordinate 17,059, forward strand.
AGAAAGGAAACCAACTTTTGGATGTACGGACGGACGCACAGACAGATGGACAGTCACAAGGGTAAAACTTAATGCCCCTCAGCTACGTATACTGGGGAGCCCGAGGCATAAAAATGTATTTTCTGTAATTTCAGATACATTGTATCTGGTTAACATACATGTACATGAACAGGATGAAGTTATTTTTCTCACAAAGCATTAAACTAATATTTAATGAACACTGAAACACTAATAGCCATTCTGACCCACTGTGGCCGAGTCCAAGAAAAGTGAACAATTAATTTCTTTCTTGGCAGAAAATTTCTCCTAGCAATTATCTGGAGCACCACATGATATCTACATGTATCAGTGTGTGACAGAAGTAAAAAAGTATGCTGATATAAAAACTTCTTCTGCATGTGCAGGCATAAGTATAAATGTATATTTTTGCAAGTACACAGTAGAAATATCATTATGATCTATAATTAGTCTATATACTATTACTAATGAATTTAGATTTATCTGATCCCATATCTTCATACATTATCAATTATAATTATTTGGTAGGAGAATGCGTTGGAAGACTTGCAATGTATTTTTTTCTGGGATATTGTCATGTTTTTTTAAAGTACACTGTGAATCCTCCACAAATATTTTTTTCATAAACACTTGAGAAGTTGCCCAATGATAGAAAAATGTCAACCTTTAATACTTTATTTTCGAGAATTTACCTTTGAATGCGGACTTCATTATCGGTAGACTTAAGTTTGGAATCTTGGACCGCAGAATACGATTTTACAATCGGTCCTAGTGTCTGTACCGTGTTCCTTCATTTTCCTTGCAACAGCGAACAGGTAGCAGATATCTGGTATGTAAACTCTTTCCATAGCCCGCTTGAAGCATGTTGGAAGCCTGACCATGCAATCTTTGATCTCCAAAATAGTTTCCAAAATTTGTCTGTTCTCAAATTTCAATTCTTTCACTTTGTACTAAGGCAAATTTTCAGTTTATGCATTTTCTAAGTTGTTTTTCCATTCCTGTATCGCCATCTTCAACATATTCCTAGGTCGCGTTCATAAGGAGCATTCTGATTGGTCGATATATATTCTTTCTGGGGTCAAATATTACGTAAAAAAATGTCACAAAAGTGAAAGCGATTAGGGTCATCGTTAGATCTCGTATGTAGTATAACGAAATCCGAGTTCTATATTTTAATTAGATTGTGAATATAGCATTTTGAAGATAAAAGTTTAGTTTAGTAATTTATAGGTATACCGTTTGTCTACATTAAAGGTATAAAAAATTATAAATATTCATAAAAAAGTTAAAAAAAAAGCCTGTTAAAGATGTAAACCTGGACATAATGTAAAGGCAATATATATTTCTATTGCTTTTTCTATTGTAATGAATAGGTGATACTAAATTATCATTTAATATTATAGTACAATTAAGTTTTTTTTTTAACTAACCGTGTGATTGAGGATGGTACGGACGACCATTAATTTTTGTTGTTTTAAACTCATCCATCACTGCACAAAGATCTGCATTGTTAAATTCTTTCCCGTTATCCGTCTGGAGAATCCGAGGTGGACCAAATATATAGATAAATTTTAGGAGCAATTCGGAAACTTCTTTTGCCGTCTTCTGCTTAAAATGTCCACCAAAGGCAAAGCTGCTGTAGCAGTCAACACTATTACATATGTAATTATATCCTTTACATGGAGGCATTTTCTTTAAATCCATTTGCCACATACTATTGGAATAGGTAACTGGTATTGGTTTTCTAGTTATTTGTACTACTAAAGGGGGTTCCATCACCCCCAAGTGACGTCAGAAATATGACATAAGACAGAAATATAACATAAGATCGGGGTTATAAATTATGAACCCCATCTTATGTCATAAAATTTATAACCATAATATGACATAAGATGGGGGTTATAAATCATAATCCTTAAAATGACATAACATACAACGTGAACTGAAAAGAGTGTTATAACACCTTAACTTATATAATTTTTAAATGTCATAAAATGAGGGTTATAAATATGAGGGTTATAAATATGGGGGTTATAATCAGTTCACTGTGTATAGTATACACGACTTATAGAACTTTAAGAAACCATACACCGTGAACTGAAACTGTTTAAATAACATCAATCATCATAAACGTTTATTATTCAAAAGTTTTTATACAGAATTGATGGGATTCGAAAGAAATATGAGAACATATAGATGCGGTTGCTTTTCTGTAACAATGTCACATGATTCATTTGATTATACAAGTGAAAATGAATATATTAACATTTGTGGACAACATCCATCGGAAGATTCCGCAAAAGAGGATCATGACCAGAAATCAAAAATGGAACTTGTGATACAAAAAGCCAGAGATATTTTACTTATATATTTAAAACCAGATCTTGTCGCACATCATCTGACACTGAGAAAAGTAATTTCTAAGGAAGAGAAAGACAAACTGAAGACTACATCAGAATATTTGAAGGCGGAAAAGTTGATAAAACTTATAATTGAGTCTAAGAAATCATCGCTGCATCACTTTAGGATGGCTTTACTGCGAGCAGGTCAGTCAAATTTATTGAAGTATATCAGTGAATCAAAAAAAAAAAAAAAAACAGAAAGCGATGATGAAGATTTAATGAAAAGCTATGAAGGAAGATGCATGCTTCATTTACAGGGAGACTCTTACGTTGTAGCTAAAGAATACAAGGGCTTGGTTTACATCAACATTCGTAATATCAAACAATTGAACAGAACATATCCAACTAAAAAAGGAGTATCACTAACCCTATCAAGATGGTTGACATTAATTAATCAAAAGGATTACATTAACAGCGTTTTTCAACTAATTTTGGAGGGTGAACTTGTTCATTTAGGAGGTGGTGTGCATGTTACACTCAATTCTAAATATTGTACTGTGGATATCAGACATTTCTGGAAACCAGAAGATTCAGATAAACCTGTTGCAACAAAACGTGGAATAGCCCTAAACAGTGTTAAATGGGAAAAGCTTTGCGATACCATGAGAATAATGACAGAATATGTTCCAGAACTTACTAACGCTATCACTTGTGAATATTCTCACAATAATGAAAGGGAAATGCAAGCATGTTCTGAATGTTATCCCTTCCCTGAAGAAGAGGAAGAAGAAAAAAGAAGAAGAAGAAGAAGAAGAAGTATCACCAGATCAACACGAAGAAAAAAAAAGAAGTATCACCAGATCAAGAAGGAACTCTAAGAATCATCATGGAAGATAAAGAAGAAGGAGACACAGTATCTCCATATCAAGAAGATACACAGGAACTCTAACAATTAGTGATACATTTGAATGAAATGTGTAAAAAAACCGTTTTCTGACACTTAGATAGATACAAAACACTGTTAATTGACAATATAATTTTAAAATTACATTACGTAACATATTTCTTAATTTTGTATTGAAAAATGTATTTTTAATAAAATATAAATATATTTTTAAAGCGTTCGTTTTCATTTGTGTATCATTCTGATATAGTATTACTTACGTACATAAATGGTTGTTACAACACTATAAAGTTCATTTAGACAAATATTAAGTAGACTGATAACACATATACCTGAATTCTGATTGCGTATTTTAAAAGAGAAAACAATTCATCCAAACACACAAAAAAAGTAATGACTCAGAAACAAAAGGAAGATTGTGTTAATAAAATATGGACAGATCCTAGTCATCCAGCAGCTTTTGCTGGTGTAAATAAATTATATGAAGTCTTTCGGCAGGAAGGAAAATTTGACATAAGTAGAGGAAAGTTAAAAAAGATTTTAGCTAGTAAAGATACATACAGTGTTCAAAAGCCTGCAAGAAGAACCTTTAGAAGGAATAGAGTGATTGTTGCTGGTTTAAATGCTCAATGGGATGGAGATTTAGCTTCAATGGGAAACGTTTCAAAGTTTAATTCTAAAACATTTTATTTATTGATATTGATAGATATATTTTCAAGATTTTTAATCGTTAGATCATTAAAAGATAAGAAAAGCGAAACAGTGGTAAAAGCTTTAAAATCAATTTTTACAAATACTAATAGGAGACCTAAAACTATTCGTTTTGACCAAGGAGGAGAGTTTAAATTAAATGTAAAGAAATATTTAAAAAAGGAAAAGATTCACGTATTTTACACAAACAATTCCCAGATAAAAAGTAACTATGCAGAAAGAGGTATTAGAACATTAAAAAACAGAATTTATTCTTATTTCATGGAGAAACAAACACATAAATACATTGATGTCCTTCAGAAATTAGTTGATAGCTCCAACAACACACCGCATCAATCTCTGGGAGGTGCGACACCGGCATCTGTGACAAAAACGAATGAAGACGAAATGAGATATGTACAATACTTGGCAAGAAGAAAAATCAAAATTAACAGAAATTATTAAATCAAAGAAAAAAACTATTTTACAAATTTAAAATAAAAGATGTTGTAAGAATTTCACAATTGAAAAGACTTTTCAAAAGGGATATTAGGAAAATTGGACATTGGAATATTTTGAGATATATAAACGATTTAAGAGAGATGGCCTTGACATATATCTATTAAATGATTTACTCGGCGAAGACGTCAAAGGAACCTATTATAGAAACGAGCTTCAGAAAATAGAGAAATCAATACTAAAATGTATAAAATTGAAAAGGTTTTAAAGAAACGAATGTCAGCTGGAAAAAAACAGGTATTGGTGAAATGGTTAGGCTGGCCATCCAAATTTAATTCATGGATTTTAAAAATTCTGTGAAAGACATAAAATAGAAGTTCACAGACCGTTTGATCATTTAAAGACAAAATGAGCTTAAGTCATCAGAGGATGGGAAAGAGTTATTTTCGGATAACAAACCATTCGATTTTAGAATAAAATTAAACCGAACAATACAGTTAGATGGTTACTGGGTAGTAGCTCTTACGGAATTTAGCACCACTGAACGAGATGATGCAGGTCAACATCCAGAATTGTTCATCTTTTCAGACATATGTCAGGACAGTTTTATCGGAAATAATGAACAGCCATTGCTAAGAAGAATATACTTTGATAACGTAAATCAGAACAACATAATTTATGATAACCCTATTATATTCCCGTCAGAATTGGGGAATACAACATATTCATCTCTATATAAAGGACAATAAAGGACAAGATGCTTCATTTCTCAAACAGAAGGTAACCGTAACACTTCATTTTAAGAAATTCCCTTTTGTGTTATGAGATGAACAGTCAGACCTTCGTGAGCGATCCATTAATCTGGGAAAGATTTTATAAAAACATGGCAAAAAATAAATTTAACCCATACCAGTATAGACGGTTTAAAAAAAATAAACAAACTGGTAGAGGACTACATGGTCGTTTTAGAGAATCCTTTATGATTCCCGTCAATTCAAATGCAACGGTTACCAAGTCGAATCCTATTAATACAACTATGATTTCACCTGTTACTGCGGCAGAAGAAAGGGCAACATCAGATATGAAAAATGTTGAAGAAAACAGTAAACCTCATGTCAAGGTACTGAAAACTATAAAAGGAATAAAAAGAAGCTCAAAACAAAAAATCTAACAAACGATCAACATCTAATACAAACAAGAAGAAAAACAAAAATCTGGAAAACGTAAATACAGTAAAGATTATTACGACAACGTATGGAATCAGTCTAGAGTTAAAAAACGAAACGATAAATATGGCCTTTTGAGTGAAGATAATAATGAAATTGGACAACCTATGGAACTATCTATTTTGCATCTCCTCCTAATCAAGTTGCCATTGATAAAATTACATATACAGCAGAACGTAGTGAAATAGTGGTCTCTGGTGCGGGCAATGATTACATTGATCTTAGAAAAGCCGTCTCTATCTCAAAATGCAAATACTTAAAGAGGATGGAACTAAGTTGGCACCAAAAGAAAAGACGGGTATAATTAATTTACCATTACAGAGTATGTTTTCGCACGTTGATGTATACATGAACAATAAATTGCTATCAGTCAATTTCAACAACTACCCTTGGAAAGCCTATTTCAAAGTGATACTTTCTTCGGGGTGTGACGAACAAAATTCTCAACTTCAAAGTCAACTCTTCATGAAGGACGATGACCCAATGGATTCACTAACTTTCAATGCAGGATTTGTAAACAGATACGAATACACGAAAGAGTCAAGAACATTCGAGGTAGAAAGTAATCTAATGGAAGACGCCTTACTGTTGGATAAATTTCTGATTAGTGGCGTAGACATATATATGAAACTTTTCGATCCAGTGCTCCATTTTTACTCATGTCAGCAGAAACTGGATCCAAATATCAAGTAAAGATATTGGACGTATTTTACAGAACAGCTAGAGTGAAAGTAGATCCGGTGTCATTTTAAATCACAGACGCCAAATTCAAGAATCTCCTGCGAAATATTTGATCAACAGAAGTCACGTGATACAGAATGTAATACCTAGAGGATCGACAGAATTTTTTTGAGGTTCTATATTTCCAAAAGCACTACCATTCAAAGTAGTTTTCGGACTTGTCTCTCAGAAGGCTTTCAACACTTCAATATGTCTAATGTTACTTTAAAAGTCAACGGTGTTGAAGTCTATGGATCACCGCTTAACCTTAATTTCGGTGATAACAGAAATTACACAGCTGCATACGTCAGCCTTTTCGAAATATGCGATAAATGGCAGAAAGATATGGGCTTAAATATAACATTAAATAATTTCGGACATGGTTATACCTTCATGGTATTTTCCCTAGATCCTTCTGACTTCCAAGAAGATTTTCTTAATCTCGTAAGACACGGGAACGCCAGATTAGAAATGCGATTTAGTGTACCTACAACAGAGGTTATAAATTGCATGTGTTATTACCAATCGCAAGCCATTTTGACCTGCGACGAGACAAGAAACATCAAAATAATAGAACCATGAATGCCAAACAAATAGCAAAATTGTTAACAGACCATCATGACTGTTTAAACAAAACGTTTATTAGTATCGCCAATATTAGTAATTTACCCACTTTAGTCAAGGTACAATACCCTCAATTGTATATCATCAATCCTGGAACACATTGGATAGGCGTAAGACTTTTACGGAAGTGATCTGTCCAAATTCATAGACAACAACAGCCATAAGTGTACGAGTATACAGAGACAGTTACAATCGAATACATCCAATATTTGTGGACTTTATGTTGTATTTTTTGCGCTCATGAGATTGTGTTTTCAAATACCGTTGAAAAATATATATGAAATGTTTGCTGAAAATTTTTATGAAAATGACCAATTTATTAAACTTTATTTTTATCATGTATGTTTTTAATAATAAATGTATTTCTTCCTCACAGAGTTATCATTTCTTATACTTGTGTTATAGTTTTTATATATATAGACACTATGAGTCCTCTGATGTCTATTACAAAATAAATAATCCAAGACACAACATGACTGATAATCAACAGGTACTTCTACCTTTCGCCTCACCAACAACAATATTTATTGTTAGGCCTACTCAAGCTGGTAAATCCATGTTTACAAATAGACTGATAGAAAATGCCAGTACAATGTTTACGAAACCACCTGAGAAAATCATGTATGCATATTCCGAATATCAAAAATTATTCGACGACATGCAAGATATTCCAAATTTAATCTTTCATGAAGGTCTCCATGATAAGCAGAACATAGAAGCGTTTACCCTAAACACTAATCATTCGTTAATAATATTGATAATTTAATATCCAAAGAAGTACAATCAGAGGAACTATTACATTTATTCTCAGTTACTAGTCACCACAAAAGGCATCTGTGGTGCTTCTCTCGCAGTCATTATACCCTCCAGGAAAATACGCTAAAAGTATCTCCCTTAATTGTGCTAATTTTGTATTCTTTCGTAACCCTAGAGACATGCGTCAATTAATCACATTTGCATCGCAGATTCTTCCAGGCATGACTAAATATTTCATGGATAGCTATTTAAAAGCAACACAAGAGAGATATTCTTATATGCTTGTCGATCTTTCGCCTCACAGAGAAGATCGACAATACATGCTTAGAACTGGAATTTTCCCCGATGATACGTGTGTAGTCTACAGACCAATATAAATATAGACGCATTTACATTCATCGAATCATTCTAACAGATATGAGTCGACGTATGAGATCAAATTCAGTGTTTTTGAAATTTTATATGAAGCTGATACAAAACAAAGAGCTGCAGTTTTAACACACCGAACCACAACACAAATCAATGTTCTGTCTGAAGTGGCTTTAAACATCTATAAAGGAGTGTTTCCAAACAAACAAAAATACGTAAACTCGTTAAAACCGTACAAGTCAGTCGTTTATCAGTTGGGATCTAAATTAGTGGGAGTGCGTAGAAAAAAACAATTATTGATCCGTCACAATAAACTGATACCTAATCTCTTACGACCTGTTCTGGATTTCCTGTAACAATGGCAAAAGAACTGATTTTGTTGTCGAAGAGAAAATATGAAGAACTCTTAAATTCTGCATCTATGAATCGACAAGAAACACCTACAGATGGACGAAAAGAAACACCTATAGAAGGAACAGATAAAATGTAGATGTTGTTAAATCTAATAGCGAAGTCTCAGACTCTACCCAAACAGGGAATGGAATGTTCGTTGAGTCGATAGACGACGATGTCAATGGTATACCGGGATACTTGATCACCCACCTAAGAAAATAAGAAAGAATAAAAAGATCGTAAAATGGATAACATATTAACATTTTATTATATTGTTGTATTTCATTAATAAAAAATTATTTATTAAAACAGCAATAACCAAAAGGCAAACTGGTGTAGTTATTTAACAACCGAGGATTTACAGTCTTTATAGACTGAATGTTTTTATTAACCACAACATCACAGATAGCAGAAAAATTTATAAGTTTGGAGTTCGTTTTATTATCGAACGAAAAACCTCTTACTTTGCAATTTTCTTCTCCTGAGGCTGTTTTATATGCATAATTTTTTGGACCACCGGACACGAAATGGGTAATATGTCCATCTTTTGGCGAAATTTCGTTCGTCAATTGACCCAAGTAATTACCTATTGGTAGTTTTTTGTAAGGGTAGCATCTTTATCGAAAAAAATGATTGAGTCGGTATCGACGTACAAAGCGTTTTCCCCCGTTTTATCTAATAAGGTGTAGAGTTTTATTCTCGCCCAACAAGTGGTAAAAGAAGCAATGAAGATGTTAGTTTTAAAGTCCATAGGTATGAAAGACGTATTATTCAAATGTTCAATCTGTATGAAGTCTTTACTGATTATGTGGAAGTCCCTGACATCCTTTCGAGGATCGGAGAGTAACTGAAAAAATTTATCTGCCTCTTTCTCGTGAAAAAAAGAAGTTTGCTTCATGTTTAAACGTTGTCCAAATTTTCCCCAAAAACTGTTTAAACATATCTTTGCCAGACTGCGGAGTCCAGGATTTTTTAATTTGATCGTAATTTAATTGTATTCCTTCATTTTAGAGTAGCTCGCAATATATTCCATTTTCTGTTCATCATTTTCACACTCATTGGAAAATCCTGATGCTTCTTGCTTTAATTTTAAAAAGGTTGACGTATTCATCGAAGAGACCGCCTTTACCTGTGGAAAGATCGTGAGTTCTGTATTCTACAAAATGATACATTTCATATATCTTCAAGATTTCGTACCCTTGCGAACAAGCTAACTCCAATTCGGTGTACACCATGTACCAACAAGGGCTCTTTCTCTATCTTTACAAATACAGTTATCAGGATATTCGTTGTCGGCACACGTTTTACAAAGTGGAAATTTTAATTTTCCATTGAGAGATATGGTAAAACGGGGTGAAATAACCGTCTTGGAGGTAAAACCTTCACCTTAGCTACTCCGAAATAATTTGAAATATCTTGAAATCCTCGTGATGATGACTGGATGTCCTACGGGATATTTAGCATACTTATTTACACTAGGATACAAACTGAAAAAAAAAGAAGAAAACATTTTATAACACAGAAGAAAATCAGGTTCATATGACAGAAAGACAAAAAAAAAAAAACTGTTTATATATGACAATCAAAATATTTCTTTGTTTTACCCACATTGTAAAATATTAGTATTCGATGGTTCTAAAGAAGGAAAAAATCAGGTTTATATGACAGTAAGACAAAACAAAAATATTTTTAACTACCTTGTGAAATCGTAGTATTCGATGGTCTCCCCTGGTTCTGTGCATTCGTGGTACAATTTGATTGCATTGGTCCTACCACCAAAAAGCTTTCTCGTACATTCAAGCGGTGGGTTATGTCTAAAGTGGATACGTATTCTTTCATTCCATTGTCCTCTGTCAACTTTTGATAAAATTCGTGTTCCCAGATGCTCACATACTTATATCCAAGCCGTTCAAGATCCCTTTCGTTCTTTTTTGTTAAGTAATATAACTCGTTCATGTAATGTCCCGTCATGGGGTGAGAGGTTTTTGTTCTGTCATGAGGAAAACAAGACGGACAACCATGAAAACAGCAACCTATTTTTTAAGAAAAAAATATATATTTTAAAAATATACATAGGACAAACAGGTAATATTTTTTAGTTGAGAGAACACGAATTCATTGACATCACATATCAGACAGCCGCAATATAGGAAAATACCTTTAATCATTGCGGTAGAGGGGGCTTTTTAAAGTTAATGTAGAATATGACATCAAGAGATTCGTAAAGGAAAAAAAATTTATAACCAAATTCAAACCTAAGTTAAATTTTGTTTAAGCATTACAATGGGCTTTCCATATCTTACTATCTATAACGTTTGTCTCCCTTTGTAATTGTTTAACGACGTTACGTCTCATAGTTAATTGTTTATATATATATATATATATATATATATATATATATATATATATATATATATATATTTATAAATAATATGTTTATAAACAATATAATATATAATATATATTTATAAATAATATGTTTATAAACAATATAACATATAATATATTTTCATAAATAATATTATAAAACAATATTGCCGCCGCCGCCGCCCTCCCATATTTTTTTTTTTTTTTTTTACTCACCTAAGAATTCATAAGCCGTCTTTTTTGGTGATTCGACATAGCCATCTAATCTATAATTCGTTCCTGGTACTTGGTGTTCTCTACCATTCAATGCGTGTTGTATTCGTAGGGTTTTTTCTTTCCTTTTGTTACATTCCATTATCCATTCCAACCACTGAATGGACACCTTGCTGAAATTATCTCTGGATACGTAACCTCTAGAGAGACTACTGCAATTGGACTTTAACGAATATAGTTCTCCCAATTTGTGCGTGGTTGAAACATCTACCATTTCCTTCGGTGTCCATTCGCCGTCGGTAATTGTACTTGAATTACATCGTTGACGAATTTCGTAGGACACTTGTGGGTTTCGTTATTTGTCAAATTCGTCACGTATGTTTCGTACTCTTCCTCTTGAAACAATTGTCTATAGATAGCCTGACACGCAGAGGCTATGGTGACGTAATTATAGGGATCTATTCCTTCCTTGTATGTTATTTCACCTTTTTCGTTAGTCTCGCTGACGGATGTCACTTCCATCATGATTTTGCTAAATTACATACACCCTCGCCGTAAAATGTCCACGTCCGATACACAATAGTTGTACATTTCCGACTGAAAGTCAAAGATTTCATTCTCCTTCGAATTGTACCATTTCCGGAATGTTTTCATTTCTTCTTCTCCCATATATTCAACTCCATAATAGTGTTCTGAGGGATAAGAACCCTTATATTGTTGATGTTCTTTCGTGTTAAATAGATGGGGAAAATACCCTTTTTGTAGCTCCTCGAGACCGAAACACTTTGGAATTTTTGACAATTTCATCCCGATAAAACTGATCGAATCGAGAAAGGTGAGGTCTTAGTTTTTTGAGACATGCATGTAGACTATCTTCGAACCTTCGAAGATAATTTTATCGGGCTTCACGCTGTGATGTTCAGTGAGGGCATTCAGTATTGGATAGTTATCGAAACCTTTGGCGTTGTGTGCTATGAGTACCGTGTTTTTGTAATGAGGCGTCATGATGTGAGAACAGAATTCGTAAGGTACGTCTTCACCTCTGAACACTCGCTGTCTGTAACCGCAACTGTCTTCACATGGTAAGATATTGGCTTTCTTCTTAAAGACTCTACATTTTACACAGCGACTTCCGCAAATCAAACATTTAGAATCTGGGGTCAATTTATATTTTCGCATTTGATGCACGTAGACTGTAAAACAGCGAAGTTCACTTTATGTACTAATCCACACCATGACTGACGACAATTTAGACAAAATCGACATTGATCGCATCTTGTTTCGCTTGTACATTGCTTGTTACAAGATTGACTAGGTACATAACCTTTGAACATTGCTTTTAGCTTCGCATTGACCTTGACGACAGTTTGTACAGATTTTACATTTTTACATTTCGCTTCGGTCGTACATTTCTGACCACAGGAACATGAAGTAAGTTTCCTCCTCGCACGACATTATTTCATTTTGTGTTGTTTCAAAGTCATAGAAGAAATATTTCCTTGGTTCTTTTTAGATGACGTTTGAACAGTTTTACGTTGATAATATAGATGTACCCCAGTTGATATTCAAAACAATTTTTACATTTCCATTCTCCACATCTATGTTGTCGCGGTGATCTTTTTCTCTGTTTATTATTTTTTTGCATGTTTCGCATTGGTAAAATCTTTCGCACATCGTTTTGTCCGTTCGACCTTTGTAGGTTTGTTTGGTATTGTGTCTTTTATAACAAGCTTCACTGCGACATGTTCGATGACAGTGAGAGCAAATCACTTGATCGTTAGCGACTTGACATGTATGACTACCACAGACGTTACATGTTTCGATGCAAGAGTGTTTTCCTTTGCTTTTATAAGGTTTTAAACAACTTGTGCAAAAATATCCGTATCCAAAAAAAACATTTATGCTACATATTCCATCGAAATGACCAATTTTCCCATCTGAATCCCCTGTCAGGTACAGGTAAATGTTTTTACGTTTTGTGTTATTACCAACGCGACAAAACTTGTTACCTAATTTTGAGGATAATACCAAAATATTGACGTCCAATAAGTCTTCAAACCTATCAATGTCTTTAATATTTAGAGGTTTATCGGTAGGTAAACGGACTTCTTTACAAAGGGTCAACGCCATCGTTTTAATGTAAGAGCTATGTTTTGTAGCCGAGTCGTTTACATGTTTATAATAACTTTTTGTTATTATACGATGTTTAATGACCTTCTGACAAGTGTTCATATTTTCATCGTCTTTTGTTACCTCTTGCCATTTGTTTAATGGTACAATTTCGCAGAGTTTTAAAAAGCATCTACCTATGGCCATTGACATACATAATGGGTCGTCATTGGATATCTGTAACAATGACCTTTTTCGCGTAATGGAATTGTTCGCCCCCGTTAGCCTGGTAATAGGCAATGTGCCGCTACCACTGGGTACGGTTATGTTTCCTATTGTGACTTCCATTGCTGTATCCAAAGGTAAATTTTCCTCGGAATTTAATACGTTTTCCACTGCTTCCATGACCCTCTGTGAATTGATGTTGGGCCATTTATCTAATGGTACGACGATCGAATTATTTAGTTCCGGATGAGCAATGATAACTCTTCCGAGGTCATTGTTTTTTCCTTTAGCTCTGTTTAAGACGTCATCGAACATGTTGCGAAGTTCATTTTGAAGATTACGTAATTTTTATCCTTCCATATATCTCTGAATTTAACTTTGTAAGTGGTCTCTTTTGCCAAATTTTTAGAGAACGTTTTCTGTCCAGACATCCTAAATAAATATAGTAATTCTTCGGTCTCGTTACCAGCCCCCTTTTGCTCAACGTTGTCTATAGTCAAAACGATATCCTGGTTGATACCGGATTGAGGACACAGTTGTGAATCTTGGACGTTTTCTATGTTTGAAATATATCGGGGTTGTAAGTGGTGTACTCTGGATTTGAACTTGTTGAGGGTGTATCTATGTTAATAACGTTCGAATATCTATTGATTCAATCCGTGTGCAAACAGTATCACTTTCCAGTAAAGCGAGACTTAGAGTTAGTTCGTCTTGATCGATGTTTTCTGTTGTGATTATCAGTGTTGTAGCGAGAGCAGGTGCATTGTGAATTCAAGTAACTTGTGGAAGGTTTATCTATAGTAATTACATTAGGAATATCTATGTATTCATTCAAAGTGTAAATGGTGTCCGTTTCCGGTAAATCGAGACCTATGGGAGTTCGTCTTGATTTATGGTTGTGTCGTTATCCCTATGATGTCATGAAATTCCAAATATTCTTTTAATTGAGATGATAATTAAAATCTTATATTACATCTTGGACATGTCAATAAAACAGAAAGTCTATCTAAAACTTGAGAGTCGCTCAGAATGAGATTGTCTATGGCCCAACTTATTAAACTATCAGGATTTGTAAAACCATTTAAAACATCTGACAATTTCAAGGATTGAAAATATCTTATCCTTTGTTGCACTATGGGATGATCTGTTAGATGATTTTCTAAGACCCATTGTTGTAATTCATCCAAAGATGTAAAGTTATTGATGATATCACTCAAACTTGGCGGTTTTCCTTTCATTGTTTTTTTTGTTTTTTTTTTGTTTTTTTTTTTTTAAGTTGTTTATCATTTACTGTTTCTTTTTTTTTATTTAAAGTTTTTTTTCACTTACATCTTTAAACTGTCATATTACATCCTTTGACATGATGGACAAAATATGTTCATCATATTTCCCTTTATATAGTCTTACAATCTATGATTATGCTCTAGTAATTTTAAGAATAGGTCAAGTTTGGTAATAAATAGATGTCTATGATCCAGTACCATGTAATACATTTATATTGCATAATAATGATAAAACCTTTTCAAGGTAGAAGATTTTAAACCTTTGACAAATTATAGAAGTAAATGGGTTAAGGATAAGGGTCAAATTTGACTTTTTGATACTATAAATAAATAAATGTCAACATTCCAGTTATTTAGAATACATAATAAGGATGAAACCTTTATAGAAGAAGAGTTATTCTGACTAATTAAAATCCTTGGGGATTATTAGACAGTCATATCACTTAGGGTATTAAGGATTAACAATGAAAGAGGATTAAATTCAGTTTTCAAGAGGTTTTTTTAATTGATCAATGGAATAACACACATATATATATATATATAATCAACTTTTTAAATTAAAACAATAATCAAAATATACATTCATCATATAAAAAACATATCAAACTTGATAAAAAACATATTTTGGTCAAGGTATTACACATTTCAACAAAATAAATTGTATCCTTTTTCTCTTTATAGACAATAATTACAAAATTGATGTTGTAATATCATAATACTTTGCTGTAAAAATAATATATAAAAGAGTTGTTGTAATACACTTTACACATGTTTATCTTCCATGCAAAACAATAAAATAACAAATGAGTATTTTTCTTTAAAAAAACAATAGTAGAAATATAAAAAAAAAAAACCTACAACAAAATTTTAAGGCATGTTATACTTGTTGATATACTGTTTACTTAACATTAAAGATCTTCAATGTGTTCATGTAGTTGTTTTTCTTAAACAAGTATAACATGTCTAAATAAGCACCAAATTCATAAATGTTAACAATGACTAGTAGGAAGACAATTCATTCACTGCTTTAATAGTTTACATGTTGTTTAAGTTTAAAAACAATACAAACATACACATAATATTTCTTAAAATTTAACTGCATCCTAAAAACACATGTCAAGTAAGATAAAAATAAAAACATCAAAAACAAACAATGATAAGTTTATATTTACATTTCTGTAAGGAGACAGTTTGTCATTAATGTGATAAAATGTTATAGAATGAGGTAGTTTAACATGGAGACAGTTTGCCATTAATATGATAAAATGTTATAGAATGAGGTAGTTTAACATGGACATTGTTTTAAAATTGGCAGCAGTTCACATTTTATATGTAAAGGACAATAAAATAAAACATTGCTTTACATCAAAACAATACAATTATACCATCTATAACAAAGAAAGAAAAATATCTACTCTAAAATTGCTAAAACTAGTTAGAAAAATTTTTTTTACCCTATCATATCAGCAAAGGATAAGCTTATGTTCACATTTCTATAAGGTAGAAATTTAACATTAATATTAGAATTACTTTACAATGAAATAGTTTAACATTAAGGAAAATAAAACATTTTAATGATATAGGTTGGTATAAATTTAGGTAAAAATTAAATAATAATAAAGAAAATATCAAACTCAATAAATTCAAATTGAAAAATTTAACTTTAACAATATCTCAAATTCAGTATCAAGCATAACCATAAAAAATCCTTGCTTTACATCAAAATTATAAACATAAACATTTCTTAAACAACTATATCTAAACTAAAAAAAAAACTAAAGCTAAAACTACTAAAATTATTATCATATTACACCATCAATGTACAAGTTTTATGTTTGTTTTAAGCAGAACTATGTAGACAAAGTTATAAAATGTTATTTTTATTCTGTTAAACACTTTAAAAAGAAGGTTAACATTGATGTTCTTACAAAATTAAAGGTATTTTAACTTTAACAATATTTCAAGTTTGTATAAAATGCACCAGTTTTATGATGAAAAAAAAGTTAAAAACAATATGATAATAAATATAACAATTTCTTAACTATGGTATATATAAACTAAAACAAAAATAGAATTGGCCAAGCATATTCAGATGTATTAGTATATGTTTAAATTTCTATGTCATAGCACTATTGATAAAATGTGTTAGTTTACCTAAAAAGGCGTATTTTCTCTGTATTTTAACATTAACATTGTTAATAAAAAATTGGAAATTAAATCTGATATGTTATACAACAGTTTTTGTATCACAAGTTCCATTTTTATTTCTGCTTTAACAGTAATCTAGAATTTTCACGAACTACCTTATTTCCTTAATGTTTCATAAATAGCGTCACTTTGCGGTGATCAATTTTACGATTGTTGTTAATTTCAACTATCATTTCTTCTTTAGATAAGACTTCTATGATTGTCTCCTACCTTTGTACTTCTGTGGTACAATGAACAAGTATGGTCATCATACAGAAAGTTGGCCAAATACTTTCTAACACTTGTATCTCCCATTCGTAAATTTAGTTCCTCCTTTATTTTTATATTTTTATCCTTCACCCCAGCTATTTTCATCAAATTTCTTTTGCATATCAAATTTACCTCTTCCAATACCGACCAAAATGTTCCGGATTAGGATCATTAGTTTCTCTTTCTTTCTTTTTTGTCAAGTATAAACCCTTCATTTGGACACATATTCTGGTTTAACGGCACGTCCATTTTTTGTTTGTACAAAAGGCTTATAACTTCATAATGATAGTATCGTTGCAAACGTCCATACTTTCGCGAACAAACGCACTTTCGCGGAAAAACGCACTTTAGCGTATTGAGCCATCGGACTTTAGCGTGTTCCACTTAATAGCACAGACCATCGCACTTTAGCGTATCAGACCATCGCACTTTAGCGTATGCCATCGCACTTTAGCGTATGCCATCGCACTTTAGCGTGACCATCGCGTTTTAGCGTCCCCATCGCACTTTAGAGTCCTAAAAATATATGATAAATAAAAAAATATATATAATATTTAAACTGTTCAAGACATTATTGTTTTAACAAAAATTGAAAAGTTTTAAAATTCCGAAAAATATTACCTAACACAAAAATGCAAGAAATTTAAGAGGGTGTGGATGTGAGTTTGCAGAAAAGAGAATATGAATGTAAGAATGTAAAGAATAAAGAAAAATGTACCCCAAAAAAATAGAGAATAGAGAATAATGAGGTGCTACTACATAATGCATAGAGAATAATGGACAAAAGATATAAATAAAAAGAAAACGGCCTTTGGTCTCTTGTGGAGAGATTCTTCCTTCACGATCATACCTTATATTCTCATTTTTATATATAACATTTTAAATAGTTCAGAATGTGTCTATACAGTGCCTCATAAGTCAACTATTGCTCGGAATTTGTCTTTTATTACTGTTTACATACATTGTGAATTTAAGAATATATTAGGTGTACATTAATATGACAGCAACTCTACGACAACAATATCTAGAATGCATTTTGATACCAACATAAGTCTTTATCAGTAGATAGATGTACTCATTTGGTGTATAACAGTTAGAAGTAATTAAACAGAAGCAATCAACAAACTTATACATTCGTACTGAACATGCATGAAATAGTTGCCACTGGACATTAGGCAATTATCAATCAATCATAGATGACATTATGTTTTAAAGCTCAAAAATATAACACACACATATATGTATACGTGAAGCTGTGATACTATGACTATTTTCTTATTTAAGAGTAAAAACCTAATTATTATGCTATAATTTTATATAATCTAAACGAAAATCCTATGTCTGAAAATTATGTGCATTCCTTATAATGTGCATATTTGATTGTCACACGATAACACGTTTAAAACTTATTTTTTAACACCCCCCTTTCCATTTGTAGATGCATTGTATCTTACTTTAAAAAATGTCCATAAAGAGTTAAAATATAGTCAGTGCGAACTTCGGACGAATCAAACTTGTAATGTGTTAAAATCAGAATGAAATGTGCAAAAATGTATTGCTTATAGATTTAGGGAGAAGGTATCATGTTGACAGAAGTGACAAAATGTGTTCTATATGCCAGAATGGACATATCGGAGACGACTATCACTATATTCTTGTTTGTCCAGTTTAAGAAGATGAAAGGAAAAGATTGAATGATATCAAACGAACTGTTGAAAAACCCAAAACACTCATACAGCTTTACAATTTCTTTTAATGTATCAACAGTAAAATTACTCCTTCTTCTCAACCATAATTTCAACATATTTAAACACTATTTTTTAAAACATTTTAATTGTATTCTCATATTGTTATTTATTTTATCTACTTTTATTTATTTAATTTATTTTTAATATTCATTTTATGTTATGACATCTAATAATTTGTATTCATGTTTTTATGGGAATAAACTATCTTTCTATCTGTACATCTTCATGATTCTTTTAAAATTTAAAGTTAAAAATTATACACAGGTAACTTACAGCTGGATGTATTAAACATGTGGTGAAAGCCGGAGGTGGACATCCTGTGTATATGTGATTGGATCACTAAACACCAAACACCTAGACTTGAAGTCAACAGTAATCGAAAAATTAAAAAATGATAGTAATCGATATACAGCACTTGGATTAATTTTGAATCAAACACTATATCGTGTTTCTTCAATTGTCAGTATAACCAATTTTATTTGCTAATTGAAAATTAAGCTGAATAAAATAATTTAAGACAGCAGAGAAGATAATTCTGTTTTAATTGTTTGTTACCAAGACTTAAATAAAGAGTGAGCTATTCATACTCAGTGTATGTACTGTGCGAATCCTAAAATGTCATTTTCACTGTATCCGTGATGAGTTTCTGATGTAGAATGATAAATAAACAGACGACAAATTCAAGATTTTTGAATAAAATAAGAAATAATATATAATGTGTACTGTTTTTATAAATTCATGATATAGGTATGAGATGCAGACGGGTTTTCATCGCGCCTACAGCCATCCAGGTGCAAAATTGATATACAAATAGATAAATATTAAGAATAGTCCACGAACAGAGCGTGCAAGAGATTTAAAGTAGCAGTTAAGTTTCATTTGCAGAAAATGTACCTTTTAACATAATTATTAATGTTGTTTAACTTAAAACAGGTTTTGTTATTCAGCTTGTTGATATTGAATCAAATTCCACTATGTTGTTTTCGTTATGCGATTCATGTTTACTGTCGAATAATGATACTAGACTTTCATTTTCACTGTAGGGCGATTCATTTCTATTGTATATGTGATGCATTTTCACAGAAGGAAATTAAGTAATTTTCATTATATAAAGTCTTAATTCAGCCGACTCTAACAAAATTTATGAAATCAGAAGGATTGATTATATATGCATACTTAGTGAGTGAAAGTCTGAAGTAATATATCAATAAATTCCTTAAACATGGTATTTATTGCTAATATAGTCAATTCTATTTTCTCAAATAATTTGTCCTGATCTATATGTAGGATAAAATGTATTCTTTCCTATGACACGTCATCATTAAATACATATATCTTGGACAGTTAAGCCAAAACACGTCACCGGAAAAGCAAAGTTTCTGTGTCGGTCTAAATCTACATCGCATACTAATAAATTAAACGTCATTAGAGCTAATATTCTAATGCTTGGAGTTAAAAGGTGTGGTTGACCTTGATTGTGTAAATGTTGCCTAAGCATTGTAATTAAGAATGAGCAAACGTTTATACAAACAAAGCAAGCAAGCCAACCTAAACTTTAAACTACAAGCGTTAGGAAAATAGCTCTAATGGATGCATTTGAGATAACAAAGAGCATTCACAAAACGATCTTCATTTTACGATTGAATGAGTGGAAACGTTTTCATCTTGCACAAACAATTGACGCTTGGATGACTGGATAATTGATATTTATCATGCCATTGTGTACAAATCTTATACAGTAAAGAAAGTCGAGCAACAGTCGAGTCACCTTAAATATGCTTGAATTTCTTATAAGTCGGTGTTATAAATAAGCCAATACGCAATTGTGAGAATACAAAGAAATATTGAAAACAGTTTATTGTTACATGTTTAAATGGTTCTATATCACAGGGTATAACCGCCGTACAGTTGATTCCGGACGTTAATCGCTACATCGCGAAGCAATGTTGGAAGATATACGTTCTTATATTTACACCAAAGACTAATTGACTAACTGTCCAGTTAAGTATTCAATGTTTATGAAAACAAAGTTTACTGCTCCTGGCAGCATTGTATATCATTTATATTACATGAACACCATGTGACTATTTTAAATAGACAGGTTTGTGAATTACTTGTAAACATCGCGAAACAAACACTATGTGTAACCCAAACTTGATTAAACTACAAATAGAGCATAATTGGTTGGCTCTTTCACTAAATGCGACCGTGTATTTTGTGCTTTGTTGTTGTTTAAATACATAATACGAATGAGAAACCCGTTGTTTTAATTTTATTTGAAGACATTTACTTGACAAACTGACCTCAAAATTTTGACACTGTACGATTCATTCTCTTTGTAGGTTGTTTTGTTTCTTTAGTACGGTTCGTTGTATATTCTTGTACTGTTCGTTGTGCAAAAGCCTATCAATACGGTAGAAATATGTATGACACGGCGTGACAAATGTTCAAAGCTTTTTTAAGCGAGTTATAAAACTTTTCAAAGAAAATTCGTCGTAGAAAAACGTTATATTCATGGATGTTCTGCTCCAGTAAATTTTCGGATCCATGACAAGCTAATAACAAACTCACCAACAATATTTGAATATTCATGATATGAACGTGGTTATACCCGTGTATATTCAAGTAAGCTTCTACGACTAGCTTGCATTTCAAATTGTAAATATCATCAATATTAAAGTCATTTAAAAACTATTTTCAGTTAATCATATAAAACGACAATGAAAATTCATCGCACTTCCAAAAATTCCACATCAGAAATGATTGCACTTACAGTGATAATTCATCGCATCTATAGTTAAAATGAATCGCATTCAGTAATCAATATTATGGATTCTGCTGCTTAAATAACACTTTTTTGGACTTTAATCCTGTTATTATACATTAAAAAGTTATATTCTAATGAAATTCTGTTAAAACATACATTCAAATCTATTATTTTGTATTTTCAAAAAGTAAACAAACGCAGTTTTTCCCATCATCCTTTATTCTACAATAGACATACTCGCATACAACAGTGAAAATGAACTAACTGGATTCGCACTTTATATACACTGATACTGTAAATTTATGATGTCTCTAGTCTGCTCAAAGTGTCAGAGTGTCCTACTTAACCAAACGATACATTGTTGAAATTAGATAACATGTTTTCACGTGCAGAGAAATTTCACTTATGACCAGTGCATGATTGGATTACATCTTTCTTATTGGTCAATGATCTTGCGGAGTCGGCACGAGTTCACGTGTAAGTGCGTTGTGGTCACTTCCTTTTATCATCAGCATTTGATGTGTTAACTTGTGATTCTTATCAAACAATTTGTTAAAAATTTTAATTTTATGGAAAATTTTGGACTGGAGTGATTTCCTTTTAGCAATTTGAGGTAAAATCGAACTATACTTTTATTTTTTAGCTATTTTATGCTTACATTCTGAACAAACGTACAGTTAATTTTTACCATTCTTCCATTCAGATAGATCTCACGATTTTGATTTATTCAAAACATTTAAAGCAGTTAATTGGTCAAATTCATTTCTTTGTCAAAGAGATAGTGGGTCAAATTAATTTTGGTGTTGGTGGTGACACTGTGCGTTTGCGATCAAAATGTAATTATTTACCATACTTATAAGAATGATAGCTGATGATTAACCCGATGTTGTAATTTTACAAGTTATTGAATCCTTAATAGCATCATAATGTTTGCAGAACGTATATCCGCCTTGTGTATCTGTAGGAGGCATGGTTCATTTAAATTTAACTTCAAATACAAAATTTTTGCATAACGATAATAATACCATACATGATAGAATGCAAAGTTACACAATTATATACGATGTTATTCACGATTCCATACATTTAAACACTCTCATATGAAAGAGCAAGACAGTTTAAGGCTATGCTATTATTTATTGGGCTACAAACCCATTTGCCTTATTTGTTTGGGTAAGGTGGACGATATTTCAATTGGTGCAGAGAGCTTGGAAGCTTGTACTTATGACCTCTGTGTATTTTCTTTTGCAATTATGTTTTATTTAGTGTTCATTGTTTTATGCTATGTCTCGAAACTCATGCTACTTTCGTAAATCTCGTCACGGTGGTTTGTTTGGAGCTTATAATTTTGCAAGTTAGCCTAATCGCTGTAATTGTTAGTATTTTAATTTATGCAGGTGTACCTTGTTTGCTTAATGTTAACGGTATAAAAAGGATATGTCTCTTACCTATATCGCAACCCAATGCTTATTTATTACGAACCAATTTACCTGTCTTTGCCTGTTTGGGTAATGTGGACGATATTTGAATTTTTGCAGAGGGCGAGGTTGCTTGTACTTATGCCCTCTGTGTATTGTTTTTGCAGAGGTCGTAGTAGCTTGGTCTATGACCTCTGTGTATTTACTTTTGTAAATATGTTATTATGTAGTAGGTATTGTTTTATGCTTCGTCATGAAACTCATGCTACTTTGCAGAGGTCGTAGTAGCTTGGTCTATGACCTCTGTGTATTTGTTTTACAGAGGTCGTAGTAGCTTGGTCTATGACCTCTGTGTATTTGCTTTGTAAATATGTTATTATGTAGTGGGTATTGTTTTATGCTTCGTCATGAAACTCATGCTACTTTTTTGTCGTAGTAGCTTGGTCTATGATCTCTGTATTGTTTTATGCTTCGTCATGAAACTCATGCTACTTTTAATTATTATTTCGTCATGTTGATTGGTTTGGAATAAATTATTTTTGTAATCAATCCTTTTGCTACATACAAAATTGCGATTATTTTGAGACATGTAGCTAGATTCACATGTTTGTCAGTTTATAATACATGTTTTTAATGTATTATTTTATTATAATTATGTTTACTTGTATAATTCATGTACATGATATAGTTTGGGTTGCAATGAACGTAATTGATAATTTGTATGCCAATACTTATGCATTGTAAGGTCGTTTGCTTTTACTTTATACTAGATTTATTATTAAAAATAACAATGGACAAGACATACTGATAATATTTCAAAGTTCATACTCTTCATTTAATACATAATATATAAACATCATGTCTGTTTAATGGTTGATTATTGAAGAAGAAACTATAATTAAATCATCGCATTCTATTCCTTAACATGCGTTATGTTTGTGGTCCTAGAGTAAGATTAAGTTTGTTTTTTATTGAGAATTTAAGTTTTTCCATTCTTTTCCATTCTAATTTTGTTTATTTCATGCTTTAACTATGGACAAAGAGCGCTGAGTCTGGTATTGATCTACGAAAGAACTTTTTCCCATTGAAGGAAATGTGCAATAAAGCGTGATATCAACAACTTACATATACTTTCATATATCAGCGGTATGCCATAGTTCCGATAATACAAACATACGAATGTTGATGGGTTGCTGTTTCACTGACATTATTTAATGACACATACCTAATTTCGAGATTAGAATTTTGATCAAGACGTGCGAGTCATATCAACAAGAATCATTGACTTACCAAAGCCTACTTTGACTGTTTTATAAATACAAATTTACAAAATACGACTTCGATCAGCATTTGGATACACAACTGGACCCTAGTTCCAATGAAAGTCTAAAGCACCAATTGCTATTATTCCACCATCTCTTTAAAGTTGGCTATGTCGTTAATTGTCTTGGACTCTCGTAACTATACAGCACTTAGTTTTAGAAGAAGGAAAAAATAAAGACTTCTGCTGCAGTTCATGGATGGAATTGTCCTATCCGTGATTCAAGGATTGAAGTCAAATGCGTTTATGGAATTTTACAGCATAAAAAGAATTAAGTTAGTAACAGAACTTTATGCTTCAGCTGTTTCGGGTCAGTATTGCCTGACAAAACGTTTATGATCTTTATTTCATACATTTACAACTACCTTGTTTTGGGTCAGCATTGCCTGCCAAAACGTTTTATGATCTTTATTTCATTCAATTACAACTGTCTTGTTTTGGGTCAGCATTGCCTGCCAAAACGTTTTATGATCTTTATTTCATATAATTACAACTGTCTTGTTTTGGGTCAGCATTGCCTGATAAAACATTTACTAGTATATGATCTTTAGTAAAAAATGCTATGCTTCTGTTTTGGGCCAGTATTGCCAGCCAAAACGTTTATGCTCTTTATTTCATACAACTACAAATATTTTGTTTTGGGTCAGCATTGCCTGCCAAAACGGTTATGATTTTGGTAATAAAATGTTATGCTTCTGTTTTGGGTCAGCATTGCCTGCCAAAACGTTTTATGATCTTTATTTTATATCATTACAAATGTCTTGTTTTGGGTCAGCATTGCCTGCCAAAACGTTTACTAGTATATGATCTTTAGTTATAACATGCTATGCTTGTTTTGGGGTCAGTTTTGCCTGCCAAAACGTTTATTATCTTTATTTCATATAATTACAACCGTATCTTTGTTTTGGGTCAGTATTGCCAACCAAAACGTTTATGATCTTTATATCATACGATTGGGGTCTATATTGCCTGCCCTCCTGCCGATGTTGTTTTACACATTATTTAGACTGTCAATGTGGACATTTGATAGGCTACCATTAAATTGTTTTATATATATAAAAGGACTTTATGGTTTATTCCAATGATGTACTAAATGCTATGGTCTTTAGAGGTAAACCCATCACAAACTAAAGTTTTTATATTTAACTAAACTTGTTACTAATTAAATGGGTTTTTCTTTCGAGAAAAAATTAAGAGTATGTGTCAAAAGTGTATTTGTATACCTGTTATTTGTACAATAATTGACTAATTCCAGGATAAAAGTCCTCAGTGCACCAAGTAGTCCTTAGCAGTGTTTAGACGTACCGTATTTTTACTTCGAAGGAAAGCCCACTTGTTAAAAAGTCAAAGTTATAAAACAAAAATCAGGCTGATTTCAGTTTTTTCCTGAATAAAAGGGGTTGAAATTTTAAAAGATATAACTCAAAATCAAAATTGGAAGGAACACTTTAAAGGATTGGAAATAAGTTTAAGAACACGCCGGCGCTCTGGATGATGGACCACCTTTTCCACACGTCGAAAATAAGATGTGCATTAACATCTGTCATTGCAATATCGCATATTAATAAGGCGAAACAATAGAAACAAGTATTAGTTAGAAAAACACGTATATAATGCAGACAAAAAACGTTCAAAATTGAGAATTGTCTCTTAATGATCACACCTCCTCATCAAAAACCCAAATAAACATGCCAAGGTACATGATTTTTTTAGCCTTAAGGTAAACAAATTGTTTTGAAAGTAGAATGACTTATGTTTATTTTCTTTGTATAGATTTTCGTATTTTATTAAAATTTCGTTCAATAAGAATTTTAGTTTTATTCTTAGTTTAAAAATTAAGATGAATAATTTTACGTATTTTCATATCTCTAGATATATTACAATAGCCTTTAATTGCATTGTTCCATAGTAAAAAAAATCGGCAAAACACCATATAATTTACTTTGAAGCTAACAGTTTATCTGATCACTCACTACAAATAGCGTTGGATGTTCTTTTTTATATTGGTATCATTGCGTTTAATTCCAAATATTTATATACATGTGTGTGTGTGTGTGTGTGTGTGTGTGTGTGTGTTTGTTTCTTTATTCTTGTCGTTAAGATTCATTTAAATAATTAACACGTTTTGACTAATGATAGGTACAAATTTCATTTAGTTAGATTTATTCCTTATTTAAACTCGTTCTTGTCCAGTAATAAATTCCTTGAAAGATTTTGAAAAGGAAATAAATAAATAAGATTTTGGTTAGTATATAGAACCCGTTTTTAACTGTAGAAGCTGTACCTACCAAAATACGATTTTCAAACAATCAAATCTTATATAGTAAGATGGTATTTTCATTTTAATCGTTTCGTTCTTGTCCAGTAATACAAATGAATTTGACTCCGTTTTCTGTCATATTTCGGTTTTATTTCTAAACAATTTCATGCAGTAAGATTTTGTTTTACATTGAGCTCGTTCTTGTCCAGTATTAGATTCCTTGAGCAGTTTTAATGTAAAAGTAAATTTTGAAAAATGATTTGTTGAATGTAAGACAAGTGAAAAGAAAAGTTCTAATTTTATTCCATAGTAATACGAATGTTTTAACAAATCCGCATTTAGTAAGATTTTGTTTCTCTTTAAAATCGTTCTTGTCCAGTAATACAAGCCTTGAACGAATTTCAATGTGAAAATAAATTCTGAAAAAATGAATTTGTCTCCGTTTTCCTCTCCATTTTCTGAAAATTATCATATGTGAGTATTATTTCTAAACAATTTGTAAGTAAGATTGTAGTAAGATTTCGTTTTACATTCTAAACTAAATTCTGAAAAATGATTTTTTTGTTGTAAAACAACTAAATTTTTTTTTCTTATTTTGTTTCTCAGTTCTTCGCATGTTGGTTTCTTTCTCCTGTCTGTTGATTGACACGAAATATGTTCAAACAACGACTAAGTCTTCGTGCACAGATTTTGAAGTGCCAAAACCCCAGAAACTTGCTCGTAAGCCAAACCAAAGGAAAAGACCAAGGACAGCACGTACGCAGCCAAGATATAAGACTTAGCAAATCATATAAATAAATACTTATCTGTCTTATTAAAGTTAAATTCTAAATATTTTCATTGTAAATATTGTACATAATTGTCTTCTCTATACCTATGTAGATGGTTTATTGAGAATAAAAATATAAAAATTGAATAAAGTTTTATATTTAGTAAACAATGTTTTTGCTTATTAAGTTGATTTTGGAGAGAGAAAAAATCACAAAGAAAACAAAATCGAACTTGCAGAAAAAGGCAACTACAAAACAATATGATTTTTATTTTCTTTATTCTTGAACTGCAGAACGCACAACAACAAAATTGCCTGACAAATAAACTAAAAAGTACATTGAATAGGTTATTTTATTTTTTCTCCATAAACGTAAAATTCTCTATGCATAAGTATTAGATACAATACAAAGATAACAAAGAAACAGGCCGGTAACAACCGTTGCCGGATAGGTTTTCTGCACGAGTAGTCAGGTCAAGGTCCGAGGCGGTAGCTGAGGAGATTGACCTGACTACAAGTGCAGACAAACTATACGGCAGGTTGTTTGATCCATTTAAAATAAACAGAACTGATATTAAGTGAATGAAATGTTATGAAAAACTGGATTTTGTCTTGTTATTTGATCAGGATTTAACACGTGTCACTATATGATCCAATCGCAGCTTACCGTTCAAAATTGATGAATTAGTTGAATGATTTTTCTTCACGATTTGCTGCATATTTGAACATGTATTACATGGACACTTTTTATTTATAGGACCAATCGTGCATTGGTGAGTTGATACGGATTTTATCTTTTGATTAGATTTGATTTTTTATATATATTTCCTGTCTTTTTTTATTGAAATATAAACGTTGGTACCAGCATTTCTTTACTTTTAGCATTGTCCAGAATACTATTCATGTCCATATGTTGAAGGAAAAAAAAACACTTACGGACCGACCATTTAGCTTCAAAAGGGGGTATCTTCTTTTCTGAGTAAGAACATTATTTATTTTTTCAACGCTATCACCCAACTATTTTCATTTTTTTTCGAAATTAGACGATTATATACGGTATACGGAAAATCGAGAATCAGAACATTATTTTGTCATCTGCTTGACCACAATATATTTTTCTCATAAAATTGGGTATCAAAATATTTTTAGAAAAAGATATACCCCCTTTTTAAAGTTAAATGGTCAATCCTTTAGTATACTGGTATTGTTTGAAATATAGTTATTAATGCTAACGTAAATATTTTAATCAAAAGACAGGAAATATGTCGGTGAAACAAAAGTTCAAATCTAATTGAAATTTAAAGTGCCCATGAACTCTGATCATGCACGAGTGATTCTATTCATAAAAGTGTCCGTGTAACAACTAAAAAGTGTCCGTGTATCATCTAAAAGTGTCCGTGTAACACCCGTTAATGTACTGTTTTCTATAGCTCTGCTGGGGTAAAGTCGTACAATTTAAATTTAATTACAATAAACAATCCCGGAAAACTTTTAACCTCGTGTTATTCATTTTGAACGTAACACTGTTGATTGGATAATTCACGGCTCAGTAGTTGAGTAATCAGTGACACGTGCCTCATTATTTTATAAGAATTAACATATCTATTTAAGTTCGATTTCAAATTCTACAAAAATTTACCCTTAAATAAGCAGCGTGTAAAAATATAATCATTCGTCCTGTGTGTAAATGCGATAACTATAAAGGGTCCTAGTGGTTGCACTCAGGTTGTAATGAGCAGTGTTTAGACGTACCCGACAAGTATATCATCAGTGATAAATTTATTAATAAGGTTATAATCCATTGCTTTATATTTGCCAAACTACTGTTATTTTATTCTTCTTATTCATATGACCAGGTTGTTGGTCACTTCTGTCATATATATTAGTTTCGGGAAACTAGCGGTATCTTAAATAAAGTCCAAGTCGCTTGAAAGTTTACATATTTATTTCGCATCCATATATTTCATAACTGAATAACAACATAAAACATATATAAAATACAATTTCAAAAGCTAGACTGATTGACATGTGGAAAAGGAACCAATCAAAATATCTTGTTATCAAATATTGTAAATCGCGTTTTGCCGAAAGCGGGATTACGGATTAAAAACATGTTTCGCGTAAGTTTGTGAAGAATGGCTTTCGGCAGTTATCACTTAGTGTCAATTTATCTATATTCTTTGTTACACAATCTTTTATCATAAAGACGGATGTAAATCTTTGATAATTAGTTTAAATGAAAGGATTATAGTTAATGTAAAATACACAGTTGGACGGCAAACGATTTAATGGCTTCTAAGGTCAAGACATTGGTCACGTGATAAAGGTCAGAGTTTACGATATTTTGGTAAACGTGCATGCCTCGTGGTTTTGGACTCGTATCGTCTTATTTGTACTCGTACATTAATAAAAATCAAAGTGTTCAATTCTAGATTGAATAAGCTTCCTTATTTTATATAATTATTATTAAAAAGTGTTGTTCAAGTGTAATAAATTCACGAGTGAAGTGAAACTTTTTTTCTGAAAATTTGCGTAGGTCCACGAAAAATCCCTAATAATTCCTTAAATAGGTTTGGTAACGTGTTGAGGGTATAAAATATGAAGAAAACCATTTTTGGCTCTTATTTGACTATTTCAGATCACAAAACCCCGGATACGCAATTGTGTCAGCTTATTCGTTGCGAAGCGGAGATCAAAGGAGAGAACTCTGTACACGCATCGTAGGATACTGCAAGTTAACAACAGTAAATTCGAGTAAAATTTATGATTGCAGTTATATTTCGACACTTTCTTGAATAACTTTTCCAATATTTCATGTTCCTCTACTGTTGTAACATTAAAATAGTCATGGAATGGTTGAAAATGACATTTTTTCCAAAGATTAATTTTAATTTTACTTCTTATTGCAATTTAAATTGTTTAAGTTTGGTTCTTTTCCAAATTGATAATTTTTTCTCTCTTTGAATCTTTCTTAAAACTACTGTTATCCTTGTACCAAAACGATACTTTATGGTTGAAACGTTGGGTGAATTCTTGGATTTTCTTGTTTGAATTATGGGTAAGTGGTTCTATTGATTTTAATGTGTACTTATTTATTAAGGGTAATATCATATTTTCTCGTTGGTAATCAGTTGTGAGATTAAGTGTTGTGAAATTTTGTTTAATTAAGTCTTTGGAATATTTGTATTCTTAAATATGTTTTTCGTTAATGGGTGTTATGGTTGTACTAGATTCTTGAATTATTTTTAATTAGTGTATGAATTCTTTCACTTAATGATATAAAAATTTTTTCTTGATGTAATGGTGTCTTAACCTAAATCGAGATTCTATCCATTTTATTAATATATTATTTATCATTAATTAAATTTAATTAATTAAAATTTTTAATACAAAGGATGCTAATATTGACCATTGGTTTCCAATTATTAACAATTATCTTTGTTTTTCTTTTTTTAATTGTTTAATAAATATGTTTTTTTTTTTTATTTTCTTTTAACTTCAAAATTTTAATTCAAAATATTTATAATTCAATAGTTCTTATTTTTTTTTTGTTTTTGTTACATTATGTTTTTTTTTTAAGATTTTTACTAATTTTAAATTTCCATAAGTTAATTAGAAATAATAAAATTCTTTTTATTTAAAATTTAATTTCATATTTAGAATAAATTTTGGTTAAATTTTTTAGATTTATTATAAATACCTTTTTTGATAAATATAAAGTTTTAATTTACAATTAAATTAATCTTTGACATTTAAATAAAGGTTAACAAATAATATTATATATCTTTAAATAATTAATTCAACATTCATATTAATACAAATAAAATATTTAAAAGTTTAATTAAATAAAATTTTTTATAGAATATAATTAGTAAACTAATATTAATAAATAAAAAGATTGTAAATTTCAATTAAAAGAAAAAAATTTTAAACAATAAAATTAAAAAAATAAATATAACCTTAAAAATATTATTGTTGAATACTTTTTACAAGATTCAATGTCAACATTATTTTTTCTTTAAAAAAAATAAAAAAAAATTTAAATATAGAAAATATTTTTATATCTGTTATTAACAATTCAATTATTTTAAATATCAAACAATTAAAGAGTATTAACATTAAAACAAAATGAAAATTAAAAAATTCAACAATTTTAAGTTTAATTTGATAACATTAATTATTAAATTAAAGTCTTAATTTAATGTTAAAAAAATAAAATCATAAAACAACAATTAAATTTAAAATTAAACATTATTAAAAATTTACATTTTTAATTTAAATAAACAAAAAATAACATTTATTTAAAAATGTTAGAAAAATAATTTTACACAAATGGATTATTATTTTAATAATTAATTTAATTAAAGACTTAAATAAATCTTTAATTAAAATAAAATTTATATATTATAACAGGAAAAAATTATTAAAATTCAAAATGTTAAAGATTTTTCTTTAAAAAATTCACAGTAAAATAAAAAACCTTATCAAAATTTTAAACTAAATTTTAACATTTAAAAAAAAAAAATTTAATTTAAATTGTAAATTAAGGAAAAATTTAAATAAGAAAATTATGTAAAATTTAAAAAAATTAATATTAAGAAAATTAAATGAATTTTAAATTAAAAATTTAAAACATTTAAGTATAAAAAAAAAATAAAAAAATAAATAATAAATTCAAATTTAAATAACTAAAACAAATTCAAATAAAAAAATAAAAAATTTTAAAAATTATAAACAAAAATTAAATAATAAATATTTTTGAAAATAACAGTTATAAAATTAATTAAACATTTAAAAGGTTAAATTTTATTTCTTTACAAACATTTAAATTAATTATAAATTATTTATAATGGTTAAATTTGAAGTTTTATAAATTCAGAAAATTTATTTTACTTTATTTAAAATAACAAGTTTTTATACAAATAAATTAAACTTAAACAATAGTAAAAAACTATTTTTTATAGATTTTTAAATTTCTAAATTCCTTAATAAAATGTATTATTTATATCTTTATTCTATGAAATTTGTTAAAATTTTTTTAAAAATTAATTCTTATAATAAGTTTAATTATTAAAACCATTTTAAAGCTTTAACATATATTTTAAATACCATTTTAAATTATTTTTAGTAAAATCGCATTTAAGTTAATTTAACATTTGAATTTAACTACATTTTTGTAAACCTTTATTTGTCAAATTTGAAAATTTATATAACAAGTTAGCCAAAATTAAAATAACTTAAATTACCCATTCGAAAATTATTCCTAAAATTTTTAATATTTCAAAATTTTTATTACTAATTTACCCAAAAATTTATAAATTATTTCTAACTTTTCTGAATAATTACCTTATTTAAATAATTCTTTGGCCATTTTGTTTTAAGGAAACTCATATTGTACAAAGTTATAACTTAAATTTGATTTAACCCTTTCAAAACACTTTCCAAAGCTAACTTTAGCTTTCCTTAATTAGGAATTTTACTTTAGACAGACCATCGCACTTTAGGTATCCATGCCTTAGATGCCAGTTTACGTTGAGAAAACGAAACACTCCCATCATTTAATAAAATTAAATAAAATTATTAAATTTAAATATATAATAAATTAAATTTAAATTCCAAAAATTATTTAAAATGTAAATTTATTTAAAGGTAAATTTTAAAATGATAGAATTTAAAATGTGTTATTAAAAAAGAGATATATGTACACGTAAATAAAAAATTAACATTTAAAATAAAGAAAGTTGTCTATTGTTCCATAGATTTATACGTTCATTAAAATATTTTTTTAAAAGTAATTTAAATTTTACTAAATTTTTTTTATGTAAATCATTTAATGTCAATGGTATCAATACCTATATTCCTTTTCCATTTAACTTTTAAAAATTTTATATAATAAGAATTTTAAATAAATATCACAACTTACAACTTAACAAGTACAAATCTTTTCCAACTAATTTAGAATATTATAACATGTTGACAAATTTAACATTCTCAACATTTTATTTATAACTTATAATTTTATAACTTTTTTAATTTATATAATTAGAATATTTAAAATATTTTCAATAAATTTCTTTTATTGATACATCATTTTATTAAATTTTAAAACCTTATTACAATTTAATGATTAAAAAACTTGGTCGAAATCATGTCATTTTATTGTGATTATTATTGCAAATAACGAAAACTTCATAAAATGTTTGTACATATAAATTTATTTAATCAAATAATTGTTCTCATTTGGAAACCAATATTTAATTGAAAATCAAGCTAAATTTTGCAAAAAAATTTATGTTTATTGAAATACAGTTTACAAAATTAAAGCTATTATGACCAATGACTTTCGAACAATTCTTTATATTTTTTTTATCATTTTAGAGATAATAAGATTAAGTTTTGAATGATTTTATCGAACTTTGATCCTTAAAATTATAAAATTTAAAATTTTAATGATTAACTTTAAACCCTCCAACCTAAAATTGATAAAAAATAATTTAAAATTCAAAAAGTAAAAATTTATACTTAATTTTAAATTTAAAATTTATTGTTTTTTCATTTCAGTTAAAAAAATTTATTTGTTTTTAGGATAAGTAATTAATTGCAATAATTCTTTAATTAGTTTATACAAATTAAAGTTTCATACATGTGAGGGAATAAGGATCAAGTGATTTAATAAAAAAAAACGCAATTCACGTTTTAAAAAAAATTTTATGTTACGATTATTATAATCATACTTAGTTAATTGGTATAACAATTTATTCAAATTTATACTAATAATAATTTAAGAAATTGCCGGAAATTTGGTTTTAAATTGATTGTTTCTAGAAAATTAAAATATTAACATAATTATAATTTGGAATACCTAAAACAGTTTTACCAGTTATAGTTTTAAATTAATGATTAAATTAATTATTGAAAATAAAACTAACTATAAAGGCTTATTTTATGTAAATGTAGAATTTGCCAAAGGATTAAGAAAAATATAATTTACAAAGTTAAAAAATATAAACGAGCATATAAAGAATTAGTAAGCGTTAATACATTAAAATTTTAAATTATTTAATTGTAAACAATTATTTCTTAATTTTTTATATTGTGAAAATCATTATTTTTATGGACATTCCTTTAATTAATTTGAGTTACCTAAACGTTAAAACAAGCTTTTTTTAAGAAATTTAAACATTTTGAATTTAAATGTTTTAAAGTTTAACCAGTCATGCTAACATTGTATAAATGGAGAAATAACGAGTCTATAAAACCAAATTTAAATTGCTAAACAATGATTATTAATATAGAATTCAAAGTTTATTTCAAATTTATATCTTTATTTAGAACAATGACTTTTATACGGTATTAATACATATTTAAATCTTGGAAACCAAGTTAACCAAACTAAAAGAAATTTCTTTAATGGTTATTCATCGAATTTGAAATAAAAAAACCTTTTAAAAAGTTTAAATTTCTAAATTGTTAAACGTAACTTGTTTGTTTGTACATAACGTTTAACTTACTTTTTAAAACTAATGGTTTAAAGATTAATGTTATTTCATTTATTTAAAAAATTTAAAACCTTATTTATATTTATAACTTTCATAAAAATTACTTAACATATAATTATCATTTATGAACCTAACTTATTTAACATAAAATTTTGATTCAATAATCACAATTATTAAGCTTTAATTTTGTTAATATAACGGATGAAAATTACCATTGAGAATACATAAATAAATTAATTGTAACATAACATGGTTTTCTAACTTATAAGGTACTGGAAAATTACAAGGATTAATGTAATGTAACAATGTTAAATTTTAGATTTAAACTTTAAATCCAAAGTTATTTAATTGTTTCAGTAAAATTATTGTTTTAACCAAATTACCACTGCAATAATAATTATATACATAAACGATTCGTAATATTTTAATTAAAGCTTTTAAATTAGAATACATTCCAAAAACATTTATTTGTCAAATTAAAATCATTTCATGTGTATTACATCGTGTTTTGTGTTTGGGAAATGCAATAGTAAAGAAGTTGTTCATTATTATTTGAATTTACTTTATTAAAATTTTTAAAATTTTAAAAATTGATGATGTTCTTTTCAGGTAATGTTTTTTCAAATTTTAATTTTTTATCTTTAATTTGACAACCAGTAATACGATTATTAATACCGACGTGTTAAATTTCACTTTGCAAAGTTAAAATTATTAACAAATATTTTTTTAAAAAGAAGTTTCTTAGAAATTTTATGACAGTCTTTATAAATCAATATTTAATATTAGTAAGTTATGCTTTATTTTACCCTTTGATTTAATATCTATAAATTTTAAACATTAATTAGGTTTTAAAGTTTTCTTGTAATTGATGGTTTAAAAATTTAACTTAATTTTCATAATATAATTCTTCTAAAAATTCAAATTATAGTTATAATTTCATTCATAAATTATGGGGATTTCGTAATTTAACATTTTGCATTGTTTTTATAAATTAATATTCAAATTTTTGTTAATGTCATCTATTTTTATTTAAAATTATTTTTACTTTATGAATTCAGATTGAAAATATGTACTTGACTTAATCCACACTGTTGAGAAGTTTGGTTCTTAAATCGATTTATATTAATTTCATAGATAATTTTAATTAGATAAAAGGTTTTCCAAAACTTTCAATTTAATATTATGCCAAATTACTTCTTTTTATTGGACAATTTTTTTTGCAAGAGCTTAATGCCTTTGGACTTTATAGATTGGATTTTCTTTAATTATTTTTAAATTTATTTATTGAAATATGTTATTCTTCAATTTGAGATTCGAAACTTTTTTTGCATTTTACGGTTAATTTGAATTTAATTTGTATTTTTTCTTTAGTAAAATTAAAGTTTTGATCTTACCTAAACAAAGCTATTTATTTAATTATCTTTTTTTTAAAGTTGAATTGAATTTCAAGGGTTTGTTTCCGTTATTGGTTGTAAATTATTTTTAATACTTGTTACTTTAATTTTTGATTGGCAGTTTTATTTAATACATCTTTGTTAAATTGTTGATTTACTTGTTATATGTTATTAAATTTACTTAATGACTAATTTTTAAGTATAATATTATCTTTATAAACAAGTTTTTTACTTTAATTTATTATTATCTTTAAATACTAAATTTAAATTATATTTTAATTTAATAATTTTGATACTTTAAACATTGAAATATTGTATGGTAAGACATTTTAATTAAATTGAATTTTTATGCTTTGTTTTTGGGTATTAATTTGTTTTTTAGTTGTTTAAATGTTTTATCTATTGAAATTCATTTGTTTTATTTATTGTTTATTTAAAAACAAAATTTTGATTATTCACAATCTCTTTATTTGAATTTATTTATAACTTCTTTTTTTTGATGAACGTTATAAAACATCGATTTATTTTCCAACATTTTATGAATCTGAATTATGTTTTTTTGGTAATTCGATTATAAAATTTTAAAGTTTACAGAACGTGTAGTTAAGTTTATATTAGACTGTTTCCTTTGAGTAAATGTTATAAAATTTTTAAATTTCCATCCAACAAAAAAATTTTAGGGTTCTGGTTTTAATTTTGTATTTTTGGGAAGTTTCAAACCCATTTCTTTTAAAATTTATTATTTAAAATCTTTTTTAAAAAAAAATTTTTCATTTTTAAAAGAAATTTTTTTACCCCTTCCAAAATTTTTAAAATTTGCTTTGTTAATTTTTGAGAAAATTAAGTTGAGATTATTCAAACCTTATAAGAAAATATGAATATAACAATTTACTTATACAGGTATATCATTATTTACTTATACAGGTAAATAAAAATAACTTGTACAAGTAGTATCCCTGACTGTAAAAGCTGATTCAATAGTGAATAATTGGTGGATATTAGCATAATTAGAAGAAAGAATATTTATTAATTCGTAACTTTAATTTATTATCAATGAGATGTGAATTCTGTGTTTATTTTTTTATATGAAATTCAAATAAAATTTCAGAAATAAAGCAGTGCATAAGTGAAATGTTTTATGCAGGATATCCTTATAGACTGATACACTACATCCTGGAAAAAGAACAGAACTTTCAGATATGGTATATTGCTGTAAAATATTAATTTGTCCTAAATAGTTGATGCATACAACTGCTAATTGGATCACTGTTGACAAGAAAGGGTACACACACTTATATAAAGATTACAACGCAGATTACAAAGTTTTTAGTTCTAAATTTTGTAAAGAAATTAGGATATGTTGTATGACATAAGTGAGAATGACGATATAATATAATATATATAATATTATATTACCTCAATCAAATTATAAATAACCATGATGTCTGCAAAAGATGTGTCAATTTTGTTACCTTATTCTTTTATACACACATATGCATTTATAAATGTAACCTTATGGGTATAAGTAAAATGTAAATGTAAAATGACAAGGATTTACACACATCACTAATAATACAATATAGAAGCTTCTAAGAAAACACGTCCCACAAAAATGTTTTTACACTTCATGAAAAGTAAGTATGAATGTTGAAAATTATACCCAATGCTACAAAGTAGTGGGGGAATAGGATTAGGCCTGTCTGTCGGTATAACAGTCATTTTCATTTTTGCATTCTAAATCAAATACTTTTTATTGAAACGTTACTTTGATTTATATATAACATTTAATGAGATGAATATCTCTACTGAAATTAAGGTCAATTATGACGTTCACAACTTTAATAGGTCTACTGGATAAAAAAAAAGAAAAAAGAACAGTACTTATTTTAATTTCACAGAAGTGACTGGGCAAGTGTGAATTTCCATCCCTGCAATAGCAATAGAAATTTGTGCAAAAAGATCAAGAAGGTAAATCATAGAAGCTTCCAAAACTCACTCCTAAGGGGTTCACACAAAAAAAAAAATTCAGGTCACTGAGAGCTTTTTCCTTTGTTCATCGGGGAGAGGGATAATGTGAGCTTGCTCACTAAAGTTACTTTAATTTTATAAAAAAAAAATATTCAGAAACTAACTGATGTAATTCCTGACATCCTATCTACATACCAACACAAGTCAACAGCAGGTTGAGTTTTTTTTTTCATCCCTTATATGATTATATATTTTTATTCTGACTAAATTTTTTTCAGTTTTCAATATTTACAGCACAAAGTCATCCCCAGGTTAGGTTTAAAGAGAAAGAACTGCAGAATTGACATTGATACAGCAATCACATTGGCAGTGGTATGTGACAAGTTCAAGATAGCATTAAATGATGTATTTGGTTTTTTTCTTTGATATTTGAAAAAATTATGGATTTCTAAAATATCTTATCTTAACAGTGTTTAAGGGAAATATCTTGATACTGATTTCAGATTTAACCATTCAAATAGTAACTCAACAGTCCAACCAATGCCTTTCAAATTTTAAGATGTTATTGATGACAATGTAAAGTTCAATATTGATAATTTTCACTTCTGCTGTTCAGGAGCTATGATCTTATGATTATATATTTGTTTGTCATAACAAATAACATATATGACTTCAATTTCTCAAACCTTGTGTTGTATGTATCCAGGTCTGAAATGTCAAATGTCATTGAAATCTCCATTTTTGGCCTATTTGGTGTCTAAATGTCAGCATTACATCTGCAAAGTTCTAAAAAAAAAACCATTCTATTTCACTTTCTTTGGAATAATAAACGTAATCTAAATCATTAAGTCAGGGATTTCGTTACCACAAATTACTTAAAACCCTTACAAAATTCTGCCATAGATATAAAGATTTGGTTTTGAAGTTTGGTTGTACTTTAGAAAACAACTGGTAAACTTATCGATCTTTTCAATACACTTATTCTAAAAGGTTACCAATTCAACACTGTAAT
>JAASAO010001398.1:0-53740 GCA_017311375.1 Mytilus coruscus
TCCTGACAGGGCGCAGAGTCATCACATTTTCTTTTTTTGTTGAAGCTGATTGAGAAGTTTGGTTTTGTTTGCCATATGAAAGGAGAAAGATTCACTATCCTTGTCATCCACCCACCTCGGAGTGCCTACAAGGGCGATGCTGTATTACCGTGGCGAGCCGGGGTCAAGTGCCAATGCTGCAACCGAGCTCCCAAAAAAATGTAGCTAGTCCCCAAAATTGGCACCCAAGATCCACTGCGGAAAACACCGGATGTTCCAAGAATAGTATACTCAAGCAGAGCGTATCCATTAAGCGAAATAGAAAGCGTACCACTTGATTGACCCATGAGCCATCGCCTTCTTCAGTTATCCTAAATATAAATAGCTTGATTTAAATACCTGTGTATAAAGTACATTGTGATATGAAAGCTTATTGTTGAGGATTAACTGAAGGGCTCGACATGACCAGCCGATTGATCGGACCGGGTCCATCCGACCTCCCGTTTAGATGATATCGGAGCCAAAGCAGCTTATTGAACTATAGTCTCGTCCGTCCGGGTATTTTCTGACCGTAAGGAGTCTGGCTACAGCTCTCATCCGCTAGGATCTCGTCAACCACCGACACGGGTAGCAACCCACGGCCTACGGGTTGGAATGCCTATTTTATTTAAAACATCGGGCCATTCGTACGATGTTCGGATCACTTTAGTCTGGCCTCTACCCTTCGACCTGTCCAGCATGGGTGACCCTATCAGGAGACAAAGCTCCAGCTGGCATAGCTCTTAGGGTCACTGAGACACGCAAGCCCCCCGACCACGGCAAGGATAGCGATCCACCGGGGGGTTGAATTAAAAGAGAGTTTGTTTCTGTTTTTTTTTGTATTTACGGAGGTCAAATATCATTTTCGGTTTTGGAAGTTCCCATGGAGGGCATTTGCAAGTTTCAACTTGTGCAACAGATTTTAAATCAAAAGTGGTTAAATGTGGTTTCAAACGAATGCCTAATGGAGGAATTTTATTTTCATGTTTTGCTAATATATTTTCATAAATGGGATTAAAAACACAGTTGTAGGCAGGATTTTCTGGATATGCTTTAAGCTTGACAGCGTATTGAAGTCCAAGCTTCAAACGTCTGTTGAAGAGTGAGTGCTCATCAGCCTCTACATACAGAATCTCAACTGGTGAGGTTTTAAAGGCGTAAAGACATAAACGCAAACCCTGGTGATGCACAGCATCGAGAATCTGTATGTAGGACTTGCAGAGCCATACACTATTGAACCATAATCTAGTTTAGATCTAACTATAGATCTGTATAAAGTAAGTAAAATGTTGCGATCAGCACACCAGTTAGTGCTGCCGACAACTTTTAAAATATTTAATGCTTTTAAACATCTCGATTTTAACATTTTGATATGGGGTAGAAAGGTTAAATTTTTATCGAAAACTAGCCCAAGAAATTTGGTTTCATCAACCATTTTAATTGGGTTTCCGTACAGGGTGAGTTCTGGATCAAGATGCAGTTTCCTTTTGTTACAAAAATGCATCCCAACCGTTTTGGAAGTAGAAAATTTAAAACCATTTTCCGAAGCCCATTTTTCAATTCTTCCAAGACATAATTGTAATTGTCTTTCAATATTATTCATATTTTTGCCTCTGTAACATATTAAAAAATCATCAACATAAAATGAACCTTCAATATTTCTTTTCAACACTTCAACACGGCTGTCAATTTTTAGACTAAATAATGTAACAGATAAAATACTCCCCTGAGGGACACCAATCTCTTGATCATACAGATCAGACACGGTTGAATTTACTCTAACATTAAATTGTCTGTTAGAAAGAAAATTCAAAATAAAATTTGGCATATTGCCTTTCAACCCCATATCAAAAAGATCTTTTAAAATACCATACTTCCATGTAGTGTCATATGCCTTTTCAAGGTCGAAAAAGACTGACACCACGTGTTCATTTTTCGCAAAACCATTACGGATAAATGATTCGAATCGAACTAGATGATCAACAGTACTGCGGCCTTGTCGGAATCCACACTGGATATTGGCTAAAAGCCCATTTGATTCCAGGAACCAAACAAGGCGATCATTGACCATCCGTTCTAGTGTTTTACAGACACAACTGCACAACTGGTAAGAGCAATCGATCGATAGTTCATAGGATCCGTGTTATCTTTACTTGGTTTTGGAATAGGCACGACGGTTGCAAGCTTCCAGATTGAGGGAAAATCACCAGATTCCCAGATGTTATTCATGAGTTGCAAAAGAACTTCAAGTGAGGAATCTGGCAAGTGTTTTAAAAGTTGGTAGTGAATATTATCAGGTCCACAAGCTGTATCATGGGCCTTGGACAGAGATGTCTTAAGTTCTTCCAAAGAAAAGAGTTTATTTCAATTTTCACCATATTTCGATTTAAAATTCAACTTTGTTTTTTCTTTTCGTTTTTTAAGTTTTTTAAAATCTTCCCTGTAGTTGTTAGAAGAAGATTTAGCAAAAGTTTCACCAAGCTTATTGGCAATATAATATTATTGCCATCTTTCAAATGTTTTACCGTGGCTTTAGAATTTTTACCTTTAATCTTTTGTATCATGTTCCATACTTTTGTTAACGGAGTGCGAGATGTTATCCCCGAGACCAACTTTTTCCAAGATGTTCGTCGTGCTTGCCTGCAGGTCCGCCGTTCCTTAGCGCGAAAAATACGGAAATTACTTAAATTTTCCGTCGTAGGATGTTGATTGAACCGTCTTTCAGATTTTTACGGTCATCTATGGCTTGATCACAAGCGTCATCAAACCATGGTTTGCTGGGATGTTTTGGATTTGCCGAGGTCTTAGGAATTGTTCTGTCAGCAATTGATGTTAAAACTGTATTAAAAGTTAAAATTGGATCTTCTACAGTCTCAAACATCTTTGATTGAAGTTCCGCTCGACAGAAATTCTCAAACAAGGACCAGTCCGCCTTGTCGAGTTTCCAACGTGGAACTTTCTGTTGAGCAGAAGTAAAAAGATGTTCAAGAATTATTGGGAAGTGATCACTTCCACATAGATCATCATGGACACGCCATGAATAATCCAGAAGAAGAGACGGGTCGCAAACAGTAATATAAATAGCAGAATAAGACCCGTTTCCAGGGTGAAGATAAGTATTAGATCCATCACTGAAAATGTATGACCCTTCTTGAGAGACAAAGTCTTCAATGATCTTACCTTTGTCATTATGAGACTCTTCCCCACAAGGGATTGTGGGCATTAAAGTCTCCCATAAGTATAAAAGGTGAGGCTAATTGATCAGTGAGGTTTTTGAGTTTAGCTTTATCTATATTTGAATTAGGTGGAATATATATAGAACATAATGTTTTATCTAATGATAAACGAATTGCAATTGCCTGCAGATCTGTGGCGAGTTGGACTATGCTATGAATGACGTCCTTAAAAAAATGGTTGATCCGCCTGCAGCACGTTCGTCTTCCTTAGAAAATGTGCTATAGATGTTGTATCCTTTTAAAGATACATTGTCACTTTCTTTTAGATGAGTTTCCTGAAGGCAAAATGCAATAGGTTAAAAAGACTGAACAAGAAGTGTTAACTCGAGAAGATTTATTTTAAGACCTCGGCAATTCCATTGAATGACACTTCTCATAATTTATGAATAGAAAGACGAATGCTATCGAGTTTGTCAGCGTTTTTATTTCGATCACCCTGAGATTGTGATCTCTCGGGTGGCACAACACTTTCGCATTCCATCTCCGATTCATCAGCAAGCGTGGCAAATCTATTTTGTGAAGAGTCGTCGATCTCTTTTGAGTAGACGAAGTTGGTGTTACTCCGCCTCGACCCCTACCCCGTGACCTCCTATCAGAAGACATCTGAGAGGAGGAATTTCCTGGCGTTTTGTGGACGATCTGCTGTTCTGGAGAACAAAGAGGAGACGGGGCTTTAGAAGAATGTTTACGAGATGTAGAAGATAAACTAGTAGATATTAGATGCAGATGTAGGAAGACTATTTACGATAGATGAATTATCTATGTCATCAGGAAGATCCCAAATAGATCCAGTGCCCCAACTGTCTGATTTATTTGCATCTTTTTCATTTGATTTCTTACTTTCATTTTTTTAGGTGATGACATTGAGCTCTGTAAGGAAGATTGAGTGGACTGAGTACAGGTTTTGGTAGAATTTGGTTTTCTTGCTGTAACAATTCTGTCACATGGTTCAGCTTGAACTGGTAACATCGTAAACGTTTCAGCATCAATGGACCAGTTCATTCGAATATGTGTCGACTTGTGACTGAATGAACGGCCAATTTTGCTGGCATACGAAGGCTTGTTCGTAGCTCTGAAATCATTCGACATAGAAGCTATCTGTTTAGCTTCTGTGTAACTGATGTTTCGTTCTGTTTTAATTTTTATTATATTTTTCTCTCTTAGGTAAACTGGGCAGTCCCTAGATGATGACAAATGGGATCCATCACAATTTGAGCATTTGAAAGTATCAAGGTGGCAT
Organism: Mytilus coruscus; assembly: GCA_017311375.1. Classification (NCBI taxonomy): domain Eukaryota; kingdom Metazoa; phylum Mollusca; class Bivalvia; order Mytilida; family Mytilidae; genus Mytilus; species Mytilus coruscus. Next base: position 4,495 of record JAASAO010001398.1, read on the forward strand.
ATTGTTCCCTCGTGTCCTTCCCCAGAGCACTTGAAGCATTTCTGCTTCCCATGACATTGTTTGGTTCCATGACCAAACTTTTGGCATTTGAAATACCTAATTGGGTTTGGGATGTACATGTCTACCTTGATGCCAAAGCATCCCAATCAGAGTTGGAGTTTTAAAAGTCAAAAGATAAGTATTTAATTTAATAATTTGGTCATTCTTTTTAATTTGGAATCTAACAACATCAGTTACACCTTGGTTTGAAAGTTCTGTACAAATTTCTTCAACAGTGAGATCAGAAAGATATTGACTTCTGGCTCGAATGATTCCCTTGCTACTGTTTAAACTAGTGTGATTGATTGATTGTTGGTTGCTTAACGTCCAGTGGCAAATATTTCATGCATATTCAGGACGAGAACAAATTAACAATAAATACAATAGGTAGGTTCTGTAATAGGGGCTTCCGGGATTAAGGTCGGAGAAATTTAGACTGCCACGGGAAATGAGGGTATATTGGATAGGGACAGAAATTTAGCCTTCCAACAGGTCACCTACGGACCCCTCAAAGAGTTGTTGCAAGGGTTCTTAACGTGCAATGAGCGTGGCACTCTCTTTACACGAGGCATCGGATTTAACGTCCCCATTCTGACCGGACGTGGCTGCAAATTTGTACATCCCGCACAGCCAAACGGACGCCCCACTTTAGCAAGGGTTTTACTGCCGGTCGGAGGAAGACCAATGGTGACCATACTTCTATTCCCCAGTCACCCTTGGGGGTTAAACTAGTGTGTGCTGATGCCGAAACAGCAAAACCAGTTATAGTTTGCTGATTGACTTTTGTTTGTACATTCAAATAATAAATTCCCTGGTCTCATTTTTGAAACATTTTTGAACGGTTCTAGCAATGCCTTGAATACATTTCTGAATTACAAAAGGAGAAATTTTGGATATAGGTTTTGTCGACAGTACCTGTAATCACAATAAATCGGGGCCAACTATCATCTTCCTGACAGGGCTCAGAGTCATCACATTTTCTTTTTTTTAATAGAGGTGATTTTGAGTTTGGGTTTTAGAGTGCCATAATGAGAGGAAAAATATTCACTATTCTTGTCATCCACCCTCCTCGGAGTACCTACAAGGGCGATACTGTATTACCGTGGCGAGCCGGGGTCAAGTGCCAATGCTGCAACCGAGCTCCCAAAAAAATGTAGCTAGTCCCCAAAATTGGCACCCAAGATCCACTGCGGAAAGCACAAGATGTTCCAAGAACACTATACTCAAGCACAGCGTATCCATCAAGCATAATAGAAAGCGTACCACTTGATTGACCCATGAGCCACCGCCTTCTTCAGACATCCTTGTTTTTTTTTAAAGCTTTTATTCAACATTGAATACATCATGGTTACAGGATGGCTAAATTTAAGGAAAACCTGAAGGGCTTGGCGTGACCAGCCGATTGATCAGACCGGGTCCATCTGACCTCCCGTTTAGATGATATCGGAGCCAAAGCAAAATATTGAGCCTGAAACCTCTCATCCACCAGGATCTCGTCAACCATCGACACGGGTAACAACCCACGGCTTACAGGTTGGAGTGCCTATTTTTATTTTAAACATCGAGCAACTCGTACTCGCACTTTAGTCTGATCTCTACCCTTCAACCTGACCAGCATGGGTAACCCTACCAGGAGACGAAGCTCCAGCTAGCATAGCTCTCAGGGTCATTGAGACACGCAATCCCCCACGATAGCGATCCACCGGGGGTCTATTTAGATAATTATAACAAGTTAGTTTTTTTTTTTTTTCTTTCTCAGATGCAAATATGATATGTGTGTTTGCCTAAGTAAAAACCTGTTATTTGATTTTTAAAAAAAGGCGTAGAAATTTTATATATTGTAAATAAAACTTTATTTGATATTGTTTTCTGTATAATATATATCTATGATATATATGCCTTTCATTATAATTCTGTATACTATTCATTCATTTTTTAAGAATTGGATGCTCGTAACATATTTAATTTGCTCATGTTTAAAAGATGACTTTTTGAGAACGTTGCATGGCGACGTTTCCGTAAATTTACTTTTTTAAGTGAATTCTTCATCTGTTGATATATACTGTGAAAGTTTTGTGTATATTTAAATATATTCAGCTATGTTGAAAGACGTGTATAATGCCAAATTATAAAAATACAATTTGTTTAGTCTCAAAGAAAACTTGTAAGAGTTCCGCAGCTGATTTTTGTTGATTGATTGATTGTTGGTTGCTTAACCTCTAGTGGCAAATATTTCATGCATATTCAGGACAAGAACAAATTAACAATAAACAAAAAAGGTAGGTTCTGTAATAGGGGCGTCCGGGATTAAGGTCGGAGAAATTTAGACTGCCACGGGAATGAGGGTATATTGGATAGGGACAGAAATTTAGCCGTGCAACAGGTCACCTACGGACCCCTCAAAGAGTTGTTTCAAGGGTTCTTAACGTGCAAAGAGCGTGGCACTCTCTTTACACGAGGCATTGGATTTAACGTCCCCATTCTGACCGGACGTAGCTGCAAATTTGTACATCCCGCACAGCCAAACGGACCCCCCACTTTAGCAAGGGTTTTACTGCCGGTCGGAGGAAGACCAATGGTGACCATACTTCTATTCCCCAGTCACCCTTGGGGGACTCTGTCAGGATAAAAGGCCCAGAAATGACAAATGTTAAACAATTGAAAAAAGAAAAGTAATGGCCTGATTTATGTACAAAATAACAAACGAAAAACAAATATGATATATACAGCAACAAAAGACGACCACTGAAATTGTGAATTACATGCATGCGGACTTGCACATACAGGAAGTTGCTGCTTAACCAAACTCTCCGCCAAACCTGGAACAATGGTGTACATTGCAACTCTTTCTATTTTTAGGATCAAGAACTGTAAGTTTATTTTACACATAATCAGGGTAGTAGTTGAAAACAATATAAAGATTGTTCCTCCATTCCATAAGATATGGAATCTTGACATTGAAGGATTGGACCTAAAACCATCAGTGGTAAGATACATGTAATCTAGCTGTTGTGACAAATTTGCCATTTAAGGGGGAAAAAAGGCCCCCAAAAGGGGTTAAGGGTTTAAAAATTTCCCAAAAAGGGGGGGCCCCCCCCCAAAATTTTGGGTTCCCCAAAAACCCCCCCGGGAAATTTTTCCCCCAAAAAGGACCCCCCCAAAAAAAGGGGGGGGGGGGGGGAAAAAGGGCCCTTTTTTTCCCCCCCCGGGGTTTTTAAATTTTGAAAACAAGGGTTGAAAAAATTTTTTTAAAAAAAAAATTTTTCCCCAAAAAAAATTTAAAAATTTAAAAATTTTAAAAAGGGAAAAAAAAAAAAAAAAATTTTTTTTTTAAAAAAAAAAAAATTTTTCCCCCCAAAAAAAAAAACCAAAAAAAAAAAAAAACCCCCCCTTTTTTTTAAATTTTTTTTTTCCCCCCCCAAAAAAATTTTTTCCCCAAAAAAGGGGGCCTTTTTTTTTTTAAATTTTTTTTTTTTAAAAAATTTCCAAAAAAAAACCAATTTAAAAAATTTTGGGACCCAAATTTTTTTTTTTTTTTTTTTCCCCGAAAAAATTTTTTTTTTTGGGTTTAAACCCGGGAAAAAAACCCCTTTCCCAAAATTTTAAAAATTTTTAAAATTTTTTTTTCAAAATTTTTTTTTGGGAAAATTTTTTTTAAAAAGGGCTTTTTTTTAAAAAAAAAAGGAAATTTTTTCCCCAAAAAAGGGGTTTTTTTTCCAAATTTTTTTTAAAATTTTTTAAATTTTAAAAATTTTTTTTTTCTTTTAAAAAATTTTTAAATTTAAAAACCCCCGAAAATTTTTTTTTTTTTTTTAAAAATTTTTTTTTTAAAAATTTTTTTTTTTTTTGGGAAAAAAGGGGGAAACCTTTAAAAAAACCCCAAGCCCCCCTTTTTTTAAATTTTAAAATTTTTAAATTTTTAAAAAACCCCCAAAAAAAAAATTTTAAATTTTTTTTTTAAAAAAAAAATTTGGGTTTTTTTTTAAAAAAAAAATTTTTTAAAAAAATTTTATTTTAATTTTTTTAAAAATTTTTCCCCCCAAAAAACCTTTTTTTTTAAAAAAAAAAGGTAGGTTTTTTTTTAAAATTAAAATTTTTTTTTTTAAAATTTTTAAATTAATTTTTTAAATTTAAGGGTTTAAACCAAAAAAAAATTTTTTTTTTTTTTTTAAAAGGGTTTTTGCCCAAAAATTTTTGTTTGGGGAAAAAATTTTAAAAAAAATTTTTTTGGGGCCCTTTTAAAAAATTTTAAAGGAAAAAAAAAAAAAAAAAAAAAAAAAATTTTTTGGGGTTTTTTAAAAAAAATTTTTTTGGGGGAAAAAAACCCCAATTTAAAAAGGGGGTTTTTAATCCCGGGAAAACCCGGAAAAACTTTAAGGGGGGGGGGGGAAAAAACCCCCCCAGGCCCCCCCAAAAAAAATTTGTTTTTTTTTAAAAAAATTTTTTAAAAAAAATTTTAAAAAAATTTTTTTTTTTGAAAATTTTTTTTTCCCCCCCAAAAAGGGGCCCCAAACCCGGGTTTTTTGGGGGGGGGGAAAAAAATTCTTTTTGGGGTTTTTTGGGGTTTTTTTTTGGGGTTAAACCTTTTTTTCACCCCCCTTTTTTAAAAAAAAAAAAAAAAAATTTTTTTTAAAATTTTAAAAAAAGGGAAATTCCCAAATTAAAGGGGGAAAAAAATTTTTTAAATTTTTTAATTTTAAAAAAAATTTTTTCCCCCTTGTTTTTTAAAAAAATTTTTAAAATTTTTTTTTTTTAAAAAAAAAAAAAAAAAATTTTTTTTTTGGGAAAAACAAATTTTTGGGTTACAAAAATTTTTTTTTTGGTTTTTTTTTTTTTTTTTTTTTGGGGGGGGTTTTTTAAAAAATTGGGGTTTTTTTAAAATTTTTTTAAATTTTAAAAAAAACCCAAAAAAAAAAAAAAAAAAAATTTTTTAAATTTTAAATTTTTAAAAAAATTTTTTTTTTTAAAATTTTTTTTTTTTTAAAAATTCATTTAAACCCCAAAAAAAAAGGGGTTTTAAAAAAAAAAATTTAAACCCCTTTAACCCCCAAAATTTTTAAAAATTTCCCAAAAATTTTGGGTTTTTTTTAAAAAAAAAAAATTTTTTTTTTTTTTCCCAAAAAAACCAAAAAAATTTTTAAATTTTTTAGGGGTTTTTTTCAAAATTTTAAATTAAAAAAAAAAAAAAAAAAAAAATAAATTTTTGGGGTTTAAAAAATTTTTAAAAAAAAAAAAAGGGGGGGAAAAATTTTTTTGGGGGCCCTTTTTAATTGTTTTAAAAAAATTTTTTTGGGGGTTTTAAAAAAGCCCGGGGCCCCCTTGGGGTTTTTTTTGGGCCAAAAAATTTTTTTCCCCCCAACCCGGGGGGAAAATTTTGGGGTTTTTTTTTAAAAAAATTTTTTTTTTTTTTCCCAAAAAAATTTTTTTTTTTTTTAAAAAAAGGGTTTAAAAATTTTAAAAACCCAAAAATTTCCAAAAAAACCAAACCCTTTTAAAAAAAAATTTTTTTTTAAAAAATTTTTTAAGGGGGGGGGTTTTAAATTTTAAAAAATAAGGGGTTTTAAATTAAATTTTGGGGGTTTGGGTTTTTTAAAAATTTTTATTTTTTAAAAAAAAAAAATTTTTTTTTTTTTTTTTTAAAAAAATTTTTTTTGGGTTTTGGTTTTAATACTTCATTTAAAAAAAAAATTTTAAAAAAAAAAAAAAAAAAAAAAAAATTTTTTTAAAAAAATTTTTCCAAACCCCTTTTTAAAAAAAAAATTTTTGTAAAGAAAAAATTTATTCCTTTTAATTTAAATCCAAAAATTTTTAAAAAAAGGTTTTTTAAAACCGGGTTAAAAAATTAAAAATTTTTTAAAATTTTAAATTTTTAAAAAAAAAATAAATTTTTTGGGTTTTGGGGTTTTCCTTCCAAATTTTTTTTCCCCGGGGGGGGCCGGGGAAAAAAAAAAGGGGAAAATTTTTTTGGTTTTTAAAATTAAAATTTAAAAAATTTTTTTTTTTTTATTTTTTTTTTTTTTCCCCCCCCCTTTTTTTTCCCAAAAAATTTTTTTAAACCATTTAAAAAGGGGAAAAAAAAAAAAAAACCCCCCCAAAAAAAAAAAAATTTTTTTTTTTTTAAGGGTTTTTTTAAAAAAAAAAAAATTTTTTTTAAAAAAAAAAAAAAACCGGGAAAAAAAAAAAAATTTTTTAAAAAATTGGTTTTAAAAAAAACCCCCTTTTTAAAATTTTTTTTTCCAAAAAATTTTTTAAAAAAAAAATTTGGCCTTTTTTTTTTTAAAAATTTTTTAAAAAAGGGTTTTTTTCCCAAAAATAAAATTTTTTTGGGGTTTAAAATTTTTTTTTTTTTTTTTAAAAAAAAAAAAAATTTTTTTTTTCCCTTAAAAATTTATAATAAAATGGAAAAACCAAAATTTTTTTTTTTTTGGGGGGGGGGGAAAAAACAAATTAATTTAAAATTTTTTTTTTGAAAAACCCTTTTCAAAATTTAAAATTTTAATTTTTTAAATTTAAAAAAATTTAAAAAAAATTTTTTTTTAAAAAAAAAAAGGGAAAAAAAAAAATTTTAATCCCAAAAAAAAATTAAAAAAATTTTTTTTTTTTTAAAATCCAAAACCAAAAAAAAAGGAAAAAAAAATTTTGGGTTTTTTAAAAAAAAAAATGGTTTTAAAAAATTTTTTTAAAAAAAAAAAAAAAAACCCCAATTTTTTTAAAAATTGGTTTTTCCCCTTTCCAAAAAAAGGGGGGGATTTTTGGGGTTTTTTCCCCATTTAAATTCCAAAAAACCCCCCTTTAAAATTTCTTTTTTTTTTAAAAAAACCTTTTTTTAAATTCCCCGGGGGTTTTTTAAAAAAAAAAAAAATTTTTTTTTTTTTGGGAAAAAAAATTTTTTTTTTTTAAAAAAAAAAAATTTTTTTTAAAAAAAAAAGGTGGGCCTTTTCCCTTTTAACCCTTTTTTGAAAGGAAAAAAAAGGGTTTTTAAAAAAAATTTTTTCCCCAAAAAATTTTTTTAATTTAAAAAAAAAAATTCTGGTGTCCATCGTTTGTTATCATCAACTTTTACAAAAATCTTCTCAAAAACTACAATGCCAAAGGAGTACGTCCGGTAAGGGCCGATATTGGCCTCAAATTTCAGGTTTATCTGATGAAAGATTTTTGACACTGTTTTAATACTTAAGTATCTACTTAGTTAATGTGAAAGATTTGAACTGATTTAGAATTCCAAGACGCTCAAATTCAAGCTTAAATGTAAAAAAAATCTATCAAATATGCCATAAAACTAAACATTGACCAATGAACCATGAAAATGGGGTCAGATGAACCATGCCAGACGGACATGTACACCTTACAATCAATCTATGCATTAAATAATTGATTGATTGATTGCTGGTTGCTTAACGTCCAGTGGCAAATATTTCATGCATATTCAGGACGAGAACAAATTAACAATACATACAATAGGTAGGTTCTGTAATAGAGGCGTCAGGGATTGAGGTCGGAGAAATTTAGACTGCCACGGGAAATGAGGGTATATTGGATAGGGACAGAAATTTAGCCTTGCAACAGGTCACCTACGGACCCCTCAAAGAGTTGTTGCAAGGGTTCTTAACGTGCAAAGAGCGTGGCACTCTCTTTACACGAGGCATCGGATTTAACGTCCCCATTCTGACCGGACGTGGCTGCAAATTTGTACATCCCGCACAGCCAAACGGACGCCCCACTTTGACGAGGGTTTTACCGCCGGTCGGAAGAAGACCAATGGTGACCATACTTCTATTCCCCAGTCACCCTTGGGGACATGCATTAAATAAAGTTGACTTATTGCTTATAGTATGTAAGAAACAAACTCTACCCTGAAAATGAGGTCAGGGTCAGATGATATATGCCAGACAGACATATACACCTTACAATCCTTCCATACAACAAATATAGAGGATCTATTGCTTATAGTAAATAAGAAAAACATATCAAAACACAAAACCTTTACGCTGAGCAAGGAACCATGAAAATGAGGTTAAGGTCAAATAAAACCTGCTAGACTAACATTTACATCATCAAATATCATTCCCTATACCAAATACAGTAGACCTATTGCATATGGTATCTGATATATGGACTTCACCACTTAAACTTAACCTTGTTCACTGATCCATAAAATAAAGTTTAGCTTCATATATAACAAAGACTCAAAGAGGAATGAGTGAACTATTTACTGCAGCATGCAAAGAAGCAAACTCTGGAAATAAAACTATAAGAGAACAAGTATAATTAGCAACAAATTTCTTAATGCTATTGAAATAAGTGCTCAAGAAGTTAGCTACATTTCTCTCCAACTGCCACTGAAAAAAATCCTCAAGACAAGTTATCTTTATCAAAACATCACCTCCAGATCAACGTGTTGTTTTACTTAAAAGAGGGACGAAAGATACCAGAGGGACAGTCAAACTCATAGATCGAAAACAAACTGACAACGCCATGGCCAAAAATAAAAAGATAAACAGACAAATAATAGTACAGATGACACAACATAGAAAACTAAAGACTACAACACGAACCCCACCAAAACTGGGGTGATCTCAGGTGCTCCGGAAGGATAAGCAGATCCTGCTCCACATGTGGCACCCGTCGTGTTGCTTATGTTATTACAAATCCGGTAAATAGTCTAATTCGGTAAGTCACATTAATGAAAAGGGAAGGGTATTGTAGTTACGACATAAGGAACATATCCGATATCATCTGTGAAACGGTTATTCCATAACGGTCAACCAACTCGTGATGGCGTCCGTAAAATTTACCAAGGGATGATTTCAACTTCACCATTTGGAACTCTTGGTTTAATAGCTTCCTTGTAAGCAACAATCCTCTATCAAGGAAATCATGATAGGAAACACAAGCCCAGGAATATCGTATCAATTGGGAGATATATACTCCGTATGCAGGCGCTGCTGGAATGTTGCTACATAGAAATGGGAAGTTCACAATTGGGAAGCTGAAATCATCTCTTTTGTCGTAAAGTTTTGTTTTCAACCGACCCTCATTATCAATTTCTAGATGTAATTCAAGATATGAGGCCGACTTAACTGTATCTGTAGTATCCTTTATCTCTAGTTCGATGGGATAGATTCGTTCAACATAGTCACCAAATTTTGTATTATTTAGTGAGAGAACATCATCTATATAGCGGAACGTAGAGAATCAATTAGAGTCTATGAATGATGATGATGATGAAATCGAATGTAAAGGATTGCTATCAAGATATTCTGAGCGACCAAAATCAATGGACAACCTATCATTGGCTGAATTTGCATCCTCATATGAAAGAGTTTCAATTACTTACATTTCACGTGCAAAATCATTGTGTAAAAATACAAAAGATGGTTATATACCTGAAACACAACAGCAAGAAGATGATGATATCTCAGACAATGAAACCACCCCATCAACTTCTACCTACAGGGAACGGCGTAAACCAAAAATATTAAGAACAGTCCACTTTAACCCAGATAAGGACATTGAAAACTACCACAGAGAATTCCGAATGCTTTATTCCCCATGGAGAAATGAGGAATCAGATATTTTAGGAAAATTTCCATCATTCACTGCAAGATTTCAAGAATTAGAGTAAAAATTGATATAAAAAGGCAACATTTTGAACCCTTCCGTACAGCAGTTAAGAGTGCGGAAGACTTATTGTCAAACCAGCCAGAATTAGAAGGGTGGGATGGTATTGCACCTAATACACAACACAGAGAACAACAAGATGCGGCACAAAAAGAAAAAATAACTGACAACTTACCAGACTATGACATTGGACCTAGTAGTAAGAGTTTCAGCTACTGAGGATATGAACTCTTACAATGAACTATCTAATAGTTACTTTCGTGCTCATATGAGATATCTTAATCAGCAGCAAATACAGTTTATTTATAATGTTGTCCATCAAATCAAGACAAATGACAAACCAGTATACCATTTCCTCAGTGGGGGAGCTATAGTTGGAAATTCTTGTTACCAAGGCTCTCTATCAGATGATTTTAAAATTTTATAATAGAAGACCAGGAGATGACTTCACTACTCCAAAAGTTTTTGTTGATGGCACCAACTGGAAAAGCTGCTTACCATATCCATGGAAACACCATTCATTCTACACTGCGTATTCCATGCAATCAAAGTCTACAGTTCAGATCATTAGAATCTAGTTCTTTAAACACATTACAGACCAAGTTAGGACATGTGCAACTTATATTTATTGATGAAATTTCCATGGTTGAATTTAAAATGTTAAATTTCATACATGAAAGGCTGATGGAGATAAACAGTCTAAAGAACCTTTTGGTGGAATTTCCATTATTGCTGTCGGTGACCTGTTTCAGTTGAAACCTGTGATGAATTCATACATTTTCCAACCCCCAAAATCTGGGTACATGGCTTTAGATGTAAACTTATGGGAAGACCACTTCTGTATGACAAAGCTCAACATCATAATGCGCCAAAGAGAAAATAAAGAGTTTGCAGAATTATTAAATAGACTCAGGGAAGGATTGATTGATTGATTGTTGGTTGCTAAACGTCCAGTGGCAAATATTTCATGCATATTCAGGACGAGAACAAATCAACAATAAATACAAAGGTAGGTTCTGTAATAGAGGCGTCTGGGATTAAGGTCGGAGAAATTTAGACTGCCATGGGAAATGAGGGTATATTGGATAGGGACAGAAATTTAGCCTTGCAACAGGTCACCTACGGACCTCTCAAAGAGTTGTTGCAAGGGTTCTTAACGTGCAAAGAGCGTGGCACTCTCTTTACACGAGGCATCGGATTTAACGTCCCCATTCTGACCGGATGTGGCTGCAAATTTGTACATCCCGCACAGCCAAACGGACGCCCCACTTTGACGAGGGTTTTACCGCCGGTCTGAGGAAGACCAATGGTAACCATACTTCTATTCCCCAGTCACCCTTGGGGGGACCCAGGGAAGGAAATCATACATCTAAAGATATAGTACTACTCAAAACACAATGTATTGAAGAAGGCAATGAAAACCATCCACATGATACTCCACATGTATTTTTCTCAAATAAGAAAGTGAATGAACACAACGCTACAATATTTCAAAAAATTAAATCTGTGAAAACAACTGTTAAAGCCAAGGATAGACTAGTTGGTAACTACAAAGCAGAAGTAAGTTCTAAAATTTTGGAGTCTTTTCAGAACAATTCTAAAGATGTTTCCCAACTATCAACAATTCTAGAAGTAGCAGAAGGCCTAACTTATGAAATGACATTGAACCTTGATTGTGAAGATGGGTTAATCAATGGAGCAGCTTGTTCAGTTAAAAAAAATAAAATAACTGAAATTCCATATGCATCAGGCATAATTTGGGTAAAATTTCCATCAGAAAACACAGGGAACTTTTTGCGACAAAATAAAAAACACTTGTATTCAAAAGAAATACATACCTCTTGGACGCCAACTAAACCTGCAACAAGACAATTCGCTGCTGACTATAAAGGCAAATCTCAAATTCAAATTATGCAGTTTCCACTAAGGCCAGCTGCAGCTAAAACTATTCACAGATCTCAAAGAGATACATTAAATATATTAGTTGTGGATTTAACTAGTCACTGCAAGATAGACCACACCCACTATGTTGCATTGAGTAGAATAACAACAATACAAGGACTACAAATTCTTCATCTTCAAGAAAATAAAATAAGCATTAATTTTGCTGTAAAAAAGGAGAAGGAGCATTTGAGAAAAAACCCACCTGCAACATCACTGACTTTTTTGAATGAAATACCAAATAAATACAGAATAGTATTTCTGAATGCTAATTCATTACATAAACATATTGAAGATGTTAGGTCAGACTACAGTTTGACATCTGCAGACCTAATTTGCTTCTGTGAAACAAAATTTCTACCCTGTGACAATGAATATCTCACAAAATTACAAAACTTTCACACTTATAGACAGGACTCTATTGCCCCGCAAGGTCACATAAGACCTTCATATGGGTTAGCAATTTACTACAAAGAGTGTACTTCTGTAGATGGATATCCTATAGATGTTAATTCAAAAACAATAGAATCATCTCTAATTCAACTACAGTATCCAATTAATGATTTGTTGGTTTGTTTCCTATACCGTCCACCAAAGACTCCCATTAAATCCTTGTTAACCCATTTGAATACCTTGAAATAAAATACTTTACAACGAAAGAAGTCATAATTATGGGTGACTTCAATGTTGACTGGTCCTAGCAAAATGCTGAAAAACAACAGCTGCTGCAGTATTTCCACTCAATTTCATTCAGACAACTAATTACAACTCCAACAACAGATGACAATACATGTATTGACTTGATATTCACAAACTTACATACAAAGTCATTTCAAAGTGGAACACTGGAAGTTTTCTTTTCACCCCATAAACCAGTTTGGATAGCAATTTAAGAAATGAACATTTTTTTCTGACTTAATATATAATACAATTGAAAAAATGTACGTTGTGGAAAACCTTATTATAATCATTTATTTGAGTATTTTTTTTTAGTCTTCTACTTGTATGTAATTTATTTCAATGCAAATCCTGGAGGCTTATAGCACAGGATATAATTATATAAATTATTATTTACTTATACAATCTTCAGTTTTATTTCATATATAAACAAGAATCTTCACACAATATATTGAAATTGGACAGTTGTGTAAAACCAATAAAACAAATATACAATTTAACTTCGACAATCAACAAATACCATGACTTTAAATAATGTAACATTTAACACTCGTTCCCACTACAAGATCACACTCAGATTTTAGCAAAATTGAATGCTTCAACTATGAACTTTATTTGGCTTCCAATTATTTTGATTCAAGCATCATTGGCGAGTAATTTATAAACTAAAGGCGCATCTGGCATAGTAAAAATTACAAGCCTGGTACCTTTAATAAATATTTAAGACAAATCTCAAAGCATGTATAATAATCAATATAAATAAGATGTTGCATGGTATGAGTGCCAGTGAGCTAACTCTCCATCCACAAAACAATGTAGTTAAAGTCAACACAGAACCTTGACTCACACTGAACAGCAAGCTATAAAAGCCCCCTAAATAATCAGTGTAAAACAATTCAAACAGAAAACCAACAATACAGTATGCATTATAATTTTTGAGACTAACTTAAGCCTGCCTCTGGATGCAGGATTTCTTGTTGTGTTGAAGGACCCACTTTATTATATAATAAAATGTACAAAATGTATAACAAAACAAATTATTCGAGCCATGAAAACAAAGTCAAATATTTCCAAATATTAAAAACCGTAATTACACATGAAGTTTAAATAATAAAGAATATTAAGCAAAAGAGAGAATAAAAGAAAAACACACAACTTACTACGATTTCGGCAAATTTGGCTGAAAAATTAAAGAAAAGGACTTGAACAACCTACCCTATCATAATTTAAGGTACCATCATTTAATTTCTTATGGAAAAAGTAAAAGGGAGGCTCAGATGAAATTTGAAAAAAGGAGGACAAAAGTTTCGAGTAAATGCAGGACAAGCAACTTGGCATAAAAATGCATGATAAAAGTTAATAAATAAATCATGATACACAACAAAAAACAAACAGAACCTGTTTGATTGATTGTAGATAAAAAGGCAGGCCAGTGATCACTCCTAAATATGGAAGGACGGAGTATTAAATCCTAGCCTTCCCCTACCCCTCTTTTAAAAGACCGCAAAAATACCTATATGATGTCAAAAATTTGATCCCAATCCAAATTCAGACAGTATCAAGCTTGAATATTGTGTCCAAACTTGCACCAACAGTTTAGGGTTCGACCTCTGCGGTTGTATCAAGCTGCGCTCGGCGAAGCATTTTATTTGTTTATGATTTCCATATATGGAATAAAAAAGTTTGGATAATTACGTTCTTCTCTCGCAAATGATCTCCAATCGCACTCGTGATATCATTCAACTGAAATAATTACAGATATAATGATTAGTTACCACTTTGATATAAATAAAAAGGTGTTGAAAAATAAAATCTTTATTCTCCGAGCAAAGAGTACATACACATTAAAATTCGCATTTCAATGAAATATAATATTTCATAAGTATAGGCGGTCTTCTCTCTGCCTGTAAATATTCATTCATTCGTTTAAATAAAAAAAAGAAAATTGCATTTATGATTGATTGATTGATTGTTGGTTGCTTAACGTCCAGTGGCAAATATTTCATGCATATTCAGGACGAGAACAAGTTCACAATAAATACAATAGGTAGGTTCTGTAATAGATTAAGGGATTAAGGTCGGAGAAATTTAGACTGCCACGGGAAATGAGGGTATATTGAATAGGGACAGAAATTTAGCCTTGCAACAGGTCACCTACGGACCCCTCAAAGAGTTGTTGCAAGGGTTCTTAACGTGCAAAGAGCGTGGCACTCTCTTCACACGAGGCATCGGATTTAACGTCCCCATTCTGACCGGACGTGACTGCGATTTTGTACATCCCGCACAGCCAAACGGACGCCCCACTTTAGCGAGGGTTTTACCGCCGGTCGGAGGAAGACCAATGGTGACCATATTTCTATTCCCCAGTCACCCTTGGGGGTTGCTTCTTGTTGATATATTTGCAAAATCAGGTTGATGTCCCATACGGGAGTACTTGCTTTTCTGAACCAATCGCAGAAAACGAATCGTGTTTTATCCCCCAAATAAATTATATATATATATAAATTTTGAAACATATATAGAATAATGCCTGCTGAAAGAAAGGACCCATAAAGAAAATACCTGAACACAAATTAAGGGGCTTCCCAAAAATTTGCAAAAAGAGAGTTAAAAATGCATAATGACATTTAGAATTTACCCTATAAAATACCAGTGGTCATACACACATACAAAACAAAACAACCAAACTTTGCACCCCAAATAATAGAAATTCTCAAATTTCACTCCACCCCCAAACATAATAATAGAACCAGCTTGCATACAGTAAATGTAAATATTTGTGAGTAACCCCAAAAAAAGCCCCTTTTTCCGGGGCTGCTGTTCTCAAATCTCTTTTTCATTTCTTTTTCTTTTCTACTCCTCATCAATCTAAAGAGAAAGACGTATACATCAGTACATAAACAATGGTTGTCATATAAACAACCGTAATAAAACAATCGATGGATCTATTGGAGCAGTGATTTAAATTTTCGCAGCCTTTTTAACATTTTTATTTTAAGACAAATTCAGATATGCGCATGCGCAGTTGTTTTGGTTGGCAAAGTTTGAATATCCGCTTTCGAGACCACAAGGTGATCCTACAGAGTTTATATCAATATATTTCCTATATACAGCTTTTACATTTTTAGCGTAAGTATATACAAATTCCCTTGTGATTACAGTAAATACAGTATCGTATTTTCGAAATGTGAGCTTATCATGTTATTATGAAAACTGTACTGAAAAGTTGAAATTTTACACGAGGAAAATGGGGATGTTTAGTATGTTACCATTCCCAATTTACCTTGCAACGTCTCATGAATTTTTATCAATGAATATTTGAATTCATCATATGACTGAATCAAAAGTAAACAGAAATTTTATCATTATTTACCTATACAATCCAGTTACACGAAATCTCATAAAAAGGGGGGCTTGTTTACAAAATTGGGATGGAAAAGTCAGACGCCATATGGCTCAACAAGTTGGACCTTCAAAATTTTACTGTCAAACTTGAAGAAGTGTTTTGACAAGGTAATCAAAGATGCAGGGTATACGTCAATTAGACAGATATCCATGCAACAGCACAAGTAATCCAGAAAGACATAAGTGGACAAACCTTCAATTTGTTCAAATTAAAATGTAGTTTGTAGGATTTTCATGCAGATTATTCCTTCTGCTCTATATAAAAGGAAATGTAGTTGAGACTTTGATGAGAGTTTTCACGAGTTCTTATGCTTTTGATTTATACGTTAAATATCATTATTATGAAGTTACTAATGGTTAAATGTGTTGAACAAAATTAAACTTGAAAATGTTATAACTTTTGATTTCGTAGATGTCATCATGAAGACGCAGACCTATGGAATCACGGAACAACAAGTGTCTGACAAAACAACAAACTTTCTTAAATGGGCTAAAAAAAAGGGGGTGGTGGAAGAAAGAAGTAGAAGTTTCCACTATTAATAAATAAATTTATTTTAATTTTATCGTATTAAATATTTCTCTACAATTAGTGGTTGAACATTAGAATACATGGGTTAGGAACATCAAACTTTGTTTTATATTTTTATCACTCACATATTTAAAATAAATTGATTGATTGTTGGTTGCTTAATGTCCAGTGGCAAATATTTCATGCATATTCAGGACGAGAACAAATTAACAACAAATACAATAGGTAGGTTCTGTAATAGAGGCGTCCGGGATTAAGGTCGGAGAAATAAATTTAGACTGCCACGGGAAATGTAGGTATATTGGACAAGGACAGAAATTTAGCCTTGCAACAGATCACCTACGGACCCCTCAAAGAGTTGTTGCAAGGGTTCTTAACGTGCAAAGAGCGTGGCACTCTCTATACACGAGGCATCGGATTTAACGTCCCCATTCTGACCGGACGTGGCTGCAAATTTGTACATCCCGCACAGCCAAACGGACGCCCCACTTTGACGAGGGTTTTACCGCCGGTCGGAGGAAGACCAATGGTGACCATACTTCTATTTCCCAGTCACCCTTGGGGGGATTCAAAGTTGAAAATCAACGTTGATTCAACATAGGATTTCAACGTTGATACAAATTTGCCAAATCTAATAATAATACAACATTGATTCAACATAGAAAATAAACATTTATTCAATGTTTAACCAATGTTGTGTACCTGCTGGGTATCCGGCTGTCATCCGATACCCAGCAGGCACACAAGGAAAACCCTAAACACACATATTTGTTATTCGGTTGATTGGTTGTTGACGGTCAAGCCATGCTCTCTTCACAAGAATGTGGTCAGTTTTATTGTTGAAAATTACTGATTTTCTGCGAGTAATTGACAGTCAATGACGTCTATTTAAAGTTTTGTGCACCCAACCACTTTTTTTATTGTTAATAAGACAACCATCCACCAAAGAACATTATTTATACATCTTTGGGTCACCATACAGTCTTCAACAATGAGCAAAAGCCCACACCATGTCAAATATGACCAGAGAATGAATTGAGATTTGATGGTTTCTGTCAGATGTTGATTTTGAGTATTTGTATATAATAGCAAGAGTTTCTTAGTTTCCAGAAGACTAATGTTTATATCGAAATTCAACAATCTTTCTTCAAACAGTTATTGTTAAATCTTATTTCTGACAGAACATTAACTAATTGATCAAGCTTGCTTAAGATTGCAGAGATGATATTCTTCTTTGTTGGAAGAATGACAACTTCAGTATACTAGGCTTACATGAAATATTTTTTGTCTTTAGTTTTTTTAATTTAAAGTTAATTTTTTCTGTGATTATTTTTATACTTTGGTCTAATGGAGTAGTTATTGGAAGACCAATGGTGACCATACTTCTATTCCCCAGTCACCCTTGGGGCTTAAATTTTAGGTTGAAACGTAGTTGAACACAACCACTAACCAATTTTGATTCAGTCTTGAATATCACAAAGAACTTTAAAACTTGTTATCAATCTGAAATCAACCAGTTATTAGTTGAAACAATCTTTATTTAACGTTGATTGTTTTACCAAAAATGGCATTCACCCTGTATTCAATCTGTGAATATTCAATCATTATAACTGGCTAGTCAATATTGATTTTTATTGGAAAATCTATCTATATGAATGGGTTACAGATTATTGATTCCATGATGATGGGAGTTTTTAACGACCTTGACTAGCTATACAGCCCTCGCACAGTCGGTGTGTTATTGGAGAAAGTTTCCTGCGGCAGAATGTTGCTAGGACATTTATTGCCTTGAGAAGACACTAGCTTGAATATTGCTACAGTTTAATATTATGGAATGCAACACACAGAAAATACAGGATAAATGAAACTTAAATTTTAGATTGATTGATTGATTGTTGGTTGCTTAACGTCCAGTGGCAAATATTTTATGCATATTCAGGACGAGAACAAATTAACAATAAATACAATAGGTAGGTTCTGTAATAGGGGCGTCCGGGATTATGGTCGGAGAAATTTAGACTGCCACGAGGAATGAGGGTATATTGGATAGGGACAGAAATTCAGCCTTGCAACAGGTCACCTATGGACCCCTCAAAGAGTTGTTGCAAGGGTTCTTAACGTGCAAAGAGCGTGGCACTCTCTTTACACGATGCATCGGATTTAACTTCCCCATTCTGACCATACGTGGCTGCTAATTTGTACATCCCGCACAGCCAATCGGACGCCCCACTCTAGCAAGGGTTTTACTGCCGGTCGGAGGAAGACCAATGGTGACCATTCTTCTATTCCCCGGTCACCCTTGGGGGCTTAATTTTAGGTTGAAACACAGTTGAACACAACCACTAACCAATTTTGATTCAGTCTTGAATATCACAAAGAACTTTTAAAAACTTGTTATCAATCTTTCTGAAATCAACCAGTTATTAGTTGAAACAATCTTTATTCAACGTCGATTGATTTACCAAAATGGCATCCACCCTGTATTCAATCTGTGAATATTTAATCTTTATAACTGGCTAGTCAAGACAATATTGATTTTATTGGAAAGTCTATCCATATGGATGGGTTACAGATTAGTGTAATCCATGATGATGGGAGTTTTTAACGACCTTGACTAGCTATACAGCCCTCGCACGGTCGGTGTGTATTCCTAAAAGATGTCGTTGGATTTTATAGTTTATACAGTTTTCCATCTACTAGAAAACGCGTGTCACACAGATAAACAAAAAATAAATTTGTCATTTTCAGTATATGTTAATTATTTACAAAAATCTACGCTAATCTTATCTTCCTGAATCCATTACGCTACGTATCAGCATTCATTCATTTGGAGCAACACCAAGAGTGAGATATGGTGTAACTTAACACGAAACGAAACACAATATACTCCTTGATCACCAATTCCAAATAGGAACGGGTCACCCAGGTAAACAAAATATTTTTGTCATTTTAAGTATATCATAATTTTAACAAACTCCTTCACTTATCTTAATTACCTTAATTCAATTAATAATCTTAGTAGATACGAAACAGAAATTTATATCAATCTCAATTAGGTAAATCAAGTGAAAGTGGGAGTGTAGAAAACAGAAAATAATTCAGTCTGTTGTAGCATATGAGCTTATTTATACAATTAACCCACCCTCATATCGAATATATTACGTCCTTGTTAAACTAAGAAATGGACAAATAAATTTTGTTATGATGTTCAGTATTGTAGTCGTGTTTCAGTCCTAAGACTAGTCCGAGATTACTCTGACGTCCAACGGCTGTTTTGCCAGACAAGCTGGGGCCGTGGGACGTCAGAGCTCGTCCCATATCAAAAAGTGGATATTTGCCCGTCCAAAATAGATGCGCTGCTTCGTCGCTTCTGGTGCCAACGGACGGCCTTGGAATTATATAAATCGGGTATCAATTTGTTCATTTTCATTTATCTCTTCATTTATGTAAGTTTCACCTACCTGCCACCCTTTATTTTCTCATATTTAGACAGTTTTCACAGTGTTTACCAGTACACATTAGACGGAAAGATCCAGATAAGCACATACTTTGCAAAACATGCAGACAAACTGAAGCTTAATAACAACATAACACTGGACTTTGACAGTGAATATATTTTCCAAGGCTGTCAATGCGAGGATGGAAATGAAAGTTGCCAATGTAAAATATATGCTGTTCCTCTGAGGTGCAAATATTCAGAGGAAAATGGTTTTGAATCTTCAGAAATATTAACATCTATCCATCAAACTAAAGGTGAAGCAGAAATGGTGCAGTTAGACTGGATTTTTGAAATTGAACTTGAACTTGCCAGTGGAGAAGCTGTAATGAGTATTATTATACTTCATGTCAAAATGCCAGATTTTTAATAGGAGGGAGACAATTTACTCTATCCCATGGCAAATACTCTATTACCCTTCACGGAGACGCTTGCTCAAGTGTGCGCTTTAATAAATACGGATGATTGTTATGTACAAGACGACATAGGTTATTCTGTTTCAATGTCAATGGAGTCCAAAGACTTATCTAATGAATCATTGAAGGCCTCTTCAAGAACCTATAGGTGTAAAGTGAAATTAAATTTATATTTTAAAAATTAATTTCATTAAAAAATCTATATACATACATGAATGGAAAAAAAATCCTATCCCGGAAATTTCCTTTTTTTCTGTCGTGATATTCGGGAAAAGACTGTGTCGTACATTTCTGGAGGAACTGAATAATTGATATGTTATTTTGTTTTATTTATTAAAGACTCATGAAACCTTATTCGTTAATTTTATTTTATAATAGTCTCAGAATGGCAATACTCGGACGTCTTCTTACAAGCGAAATTATCGCCAAGCGACTCATTTCACAAAAAAAAGTATACGAGAAAACAAATACCCGGAAGTCCTGAACAATTCAGTATAACTTACGATGATTTTCTAATTGGTTCGTAGTATTATTTACATGGATATATACCTTGTAAATAAGGTAAATACCTGTGAAAATTTTCAGTAGAACAAAAACGGGAAGAAAGATCATACAATTATAATAATTGTTTATAAGTATTGAAACCATACAAATAACCATGAACGTATTTTTCACATAAATTTTGATTAATAATAAAGAGGATCAGTTGTACCTGACGTTTCTGTCTTTTTTCGAAGGCCGACCTAGGCTTTTTAGGAGAAGATGGTCCTTTTTCTGCATCCACAACTACAGGAATGTCGGGTATGGCGTCATCTTTCAGTGCTGCTTTTGCACCACGATATCCCAATTCTAAAAGTCGTTCTGGGTGTCACCTATACTGATGAAGGGTAAAATGCTTAGAACAAATTCTGCTATGTTTAGACGGTGTAAAGTCCTGTCGTTTACAATAGTGAACCCAAGCACGGTTTCTCTGAGAATCTTTCGGAAAAGTAAACCAATATATATTTTTTCACATTGAGAATTACTATTGCAATCGTAAACCACACAATACGGCATATTCATATTAATATTTACGAAATATAACTCTGCAGAGGCGCAAAGAGACGTTTTGACTGCCCAAATTACACTACTCAGCACTGTGATTACACACGTTGGATCTTCTTTGGAGCAACTTTCAGCAGCTCCAACGACTGTTGAAGGTACACCCGAAAAGAAACAACCTGTGATGACGCAGTCTTCGCAGAAAGCAATTAGTATGCTTCCCGGAAAACAGGCTAGGTGTTGTCGCCAATTATAAAAAATCGTAAAACAAATGTCATTTTGCCGCATTATTTATTAATCTGCTGTTGACAAACCTTTCAGGAAAAAAACATGGCAGATGTAAAGCAGCTTGGCTTGGCTGTGATGTGTGGGCTCATGCATCATGTGCCGACATCACAGTAAAAAAACTGAAAAGTGCCAAGACTATTCCATTTCTTTGTCCTGATTATCTCTTATGATGACCAAAACTCTTACCATTTTCATTACTTTTTAAGGATGTAGTCAGGTCCAATTTAACAAAGCTACAGTTTAAAATTAATACTGTTTGAAGTTAGGAAATCTACAATCTGCTTATATTTTGTTAAATGACCTTTTATGAGCTATTGAAGTCTTATTTCTATGAAAAGAAAAGTGGGTGCCATGGGGCAAAAAATAACATGTTTATTGATGGAGAAAAAACTAAGGTGTCAAATTTTCAAAACCTCACCTGACTACATCTTTAAGGAAATCAGTTTTATTCATATCTATATATAATATGGCACATGTCTCCATAAACTTGAGGTGTATTTTAATTATATATATGTTCATATATAGATATAAGAAGATGTGGTATGAGTGCCAATGAGACAACTCTCCATCCGAGTCAAAATTTATAAAAGTAAACCATTATAGGTCAAAGTACGGTCTTCAACACGGAGCCTAGGCTCACACCGAACAGTAAGCTATAAAGGGCCCCAAAAATTACTAGTGTAAAACCAATCAAACGGGAAAACCAACGGTCTAATCTATATAAAAAACGAGAAACGCTTATGAACCACATCAACAAACGACAACTACTGAACATCAGATTCCTGACTTAGGACAGGTGCAAACAAATGCAGCGGGTTTAAACGTTTTAATGGCACCAAACCTTCACCCTTTTTCTGAAACAATAGTATAACATCACAACATAGAAAGACACACTATAAAATATCAACTGAAATAGCTTAACTCAATCAAAGGACATATTAACACCATTGAACATACACTGAACAAATAAATTTGACCTATGATACAATGTAAATTCAAAATCATATGTATTTTTAATTCAGATGTTTCGATTTCATATTATAGATTTCTTCTTTTAAGAATTAAATTATATGTATACATAATAAAGCCTCTTTTTTATCAATTATTGAATATATACAGTGACCTTAAAAATGTATTGCAACACCATAATTTTGAGATGGTCTATTGGCTGCAAGTGGATTAAGCCGAAAATTGGGAATAAAATGTGATAAAGTATATGAAAATGATCATATTAAGCCTCCAAATCTCATTTATACAAAAAATATAAAAAATAGTGAAATTTTGCAAATAATACCCCATGATAATTTACCTTATGATAATGCAAATGGTGTAATACATTTTCCGGGTGTATAGTTGATTTTAAAAGTTTGTTTGGATCAATACTAAATTGTATATGCTCTTTTGTGTTTTGGGGCCATTCACAGCTAGCTGCCTGTAAGTGGGCAATTCCTACTCCATTGAAGTTCATGTGGTTAGCACTCGATTTATTTTTGTAATACATTTAGCGAGTTAGTGATGTCTTCGTGCCATTGACCCTATCTGTTCTTCGTATCAACAGTACCTTATTCATGTTGTCTAAGTTCCTAAAAGCTTTCAATCAATTTTTTCAGCAGGAACACCAATCTGCTTAACCCAATGCTTAGCCTCTTTGTTTACTTCTTCCAGACATGCATCGCCCTTGATAATGGCCCTTGTTACCAGTTCGGTGTAAAGTATATGAGGACTGAACAATCTCTTTAACCTCTGGTAGCATAACAGTTTCGATATATTTATTCAAAGCTAAGATTCGTTGATAACGAGGATGGTGTCTAGCATACAATAGGAGAGATAGCTTATCTCTGCCTGCAACTAGAGCCTCTTGGTCTCCCTTCCGACAACAATTTCGAAACAACATGACTGCATGCAAGAAAGTAGAGATCATATGTTGCATGAAGACATAATTTGGATCGTTAATTTCATTTGACCATGCCCAGTAGTTTGGAACTTGAGATTTCCTTATGGTTTTCCTTAGTGTCTGACAAAAGGGATCAAAAGCTCATAGGAAACACCAACATACATGATTTCTAGAATTGAAAATGTTTTAAGAAGTTAACAACACCTCTTAGCATAATCTAAGGATTTAGGTGTACTGAATCCAATTTTCATACATAAATCTTCCAAAACTATATCCCAATTCATTTCAAAGAAAGCCTTACAAGCATTCATTTCAATATGCAATAACCCTGGCATTGGAATAACCCATCCAAATTCATGTGTAAAGCTACTTACGAAAAGTGCATGACACCTATGCTCCATAAAATTGTCACATGCATAAATGCATTCAGAGCATCTTTCCCATTTCAGGACATGAATGATAGTTTATCAACAACTGAATATATGCTTCCATCGCATTCAATAAAAAGCCAATTCCTAGCATGCCCATTGTATTGATGTAAACCTGCTTGTTCTCCAATGTTGAAAAGAATTTTAGAAATATTGTCAAAACTATTTGGATTCATGAGATCTGGTTCACCTGTCTTGACTGCATGTTTCTTTAATATCAATTTTATCAAAACGTCTTTGAGGGTACAAGGCTTTTTATCTTTAAATAAATCGGAATAATCAGCTTTTTCTTTAACTAAGCTTCCTTTACAATTTGAACATTTTCTACTTGACATTTCATTTTCTCCACCACAGCTGATACAAATTTATATATTTTTTTTTCACACACATTGTTTCTGAAAATTGTAGTGTAAATAAAATCATTTATTTCTCCATTTGTTTCATTTTGATCGTCAATTACAAAAGAAAATCTTTCTTTAATGAACGCATTCATACTCATTCTGAAATAAGAGAAGTCTTCTTCATTCTTATACATTCTAGAGTTTTCCTGTGCCCGAGATAAAAAATTTCATGTCAGTAAAGAGCCAAGTATTGGGAGAGTATTTTTCCTCTTTTTAAATTTCATTTTTGGGGTCTATGCTGATGTTAATATGGCTAGTAATTACACTCACGGGTACTTAATTTTCAGCTTTTATACGTTTTCCCAATGACTTGTTCATTGTCGAAAACTGATCGTAAGACTCCATCAGGAAACTTGGGAGGAAAAATCGCTTGATCATTCATTCATTTTCATGTATTCATAACTTCCTCTTGGATTCATTTTTCCAGAATATAAAAGTAGTCTTTTGCTTCTAGATAATGAATGTATTAGGATGTTTTCCTGGAATGACAGTGGAATACCAATTTTGAATAACGAAAACCATACAAATGTTCAAAAGCTTTGGCTACCTTGAAAGAAAGGCAGGTATTTCCACATAAAGATTTTATCATATGAACTTGTTCTGGAGCTCTATCTGCTAGCCATGAATCTGCATTGTAAGAGAGAAGATTTTGCGAGTCCTATGCAGATGGCACAGTGATAAATTGATGGTGTTGATGTAAAGCAGGCGATATTAAGGGAACAACTGTCAACAAAAGTTTTACTTTGGTAAAAGTGATTATTCAAGACAAACATGGTGAACACATATCTCTTAGTTCATGTAGAAAATGTTATGCCTTTAACAACAAATATATTGAACTTAATGACACAAAAAGGAAACAAAATGCATTTTTTTGAGGAAAGATGAAAGAAAATTGCGCACAACTGCAAGCAGTGCAACTATAGTTACTATTAAAGACAACTGACGCAACGTCATTTACAGGGAACAAATTCACGAGACATGACACTCAGCAATAACCTGTGACTAAAGTGCACGTACGATCACAATGTAATATTTTATTTTAGATACCGGCATGTATGGCTTCCATTACGGAACATTGGCTTTCTAGTAATTAAAATAGTTCATAAACCATCAATAATAGAAGTTGAACTTGAAGGTCATATGAATCGAGTTTCTCGATATTTTAATGCTATCAAAATTATTGAACCAATGCATGCATATATATATACTAGACCAAGTCTTGCATGCACGTTTTTTTTTTTTTTATATATCTATAACGTATTATCGACAAATAATATTTCATTCAGTGGTTGTTGATCGCGAGCTAAATAACTTTCGAGTTTGTCCCGAAGTTTACATGACATAAATAAACAATAAAAACAGTGCACGCGAAAACTTCACAGATAAGTGATTTGAAAGAGCCATGGTAGATTTTATATTTTCCATACGTTCCCATTTGTTAATTAAACTACTCATTACCATTTTTCTTTTAACGAATCTGTTGTTACTATTAGTTTTATTAGACTAACCCCCTTTTTCCATCCCCGACCCGGTCAATTTTGTTTAGGAATGAGGTCCAAAGGGGGTTTGAATGCAAACAAGTTTTGGTTTTTCATATATATGTATTTTGTTCTACATTGTTTTTCACCAAAATTATTCGGTTTTCATCAATTTTGTTATTTGAACCAAATTTGGAAGGAGGGACCGGTTGTAGTCGGATCAAACTGGTTTAAACCAGTTTTATACAAATTATAAATTGATCAATACTATCTTATCTGTCATTCAAACCATAAAAAGAACCAATCAAAATACGTTAATTGATGATAACCTAAAAAACGATTGAAAATTCCTAAACAATAGACAGTGAATATTTAAAGGTATGACGTCACGAAGGATATTTTTGATAGAATAAATGTTTGATTAGCGGGGATCGCATATAATCAACGCGAGACAGTTTTTGGAAATGATTAATTGTTGGTTGCTTAACGTCCAGTGGCAAATATTTCATGCATATTCAGGACGAGGAGAACAAATTAACAATAAATACAATTGGTAGGTTCTGTAATACGGGCTTCCGGGATTAGGTCGGAGGTGCCACGGAAATGAAATTTAGAATTTGCAACAGGTCACCTACGGACCCCCAAAGAGTTGTTGCAAGGGTTTTAACGCAAAGAGCGTGGCACTCTCTTTAAACGAGGCATCGATTTCACGTCCCGTTCTGACCGGACGTGGCTGCAAATTTGTACATCCTGCACAGCCAAACGGACGCCCCACTTTAGCAAGGGTTTTACTGCCGGTCGGAGGAAGACCAGTGGTGACCATACTCTATTCCCCAGTCACCCTTGAGGGTTTTGGAAATGAAAACAGATCTATACTATGCTGAAGACGATATTATTAAAGGGAATAGACAGCTTACATTCTCCGTTGCAAATACGTGTATGGGCCCAACAACACCCATCTGTCGTCACATCCCTTAATTTCTCAACGACTTCTTTTAAAATGCAATCTATGTGACAAAAGTTTCAACCAACCAGCAAAACTTGAATCTCATAAACAAACCAAACATCGAGGTATTCGGTATCCATGTACAGTTTCACAAAACGTTCCTTCAGAGAACTATGCAAAACGCAAATCTTTGATCAATCATCCCTACTGTTCTGCAAACATTTGAATTAATTGAAGGCTTATGATCGATTTCCTTTACTGTAAAATGACTGCATGTAGTTAGAAGAAAGAATTTCAATAACTTTCTCTTATTTATACAAACTATTTTTTAAACAAATTATTTGTGACTTTTTGTCCTGTGACTTTGTCCTATCAAATTTGTGACATTCTGTCAATTTGCCACGGTTCACACGGGTAGATAGACAAAATTTAGTCATTTGCAGTATGTGACAATTATTTACGAAAACCTACGCTTATCTTAATAACATGAAACCATATATCAATTAATTGACGAGAAACGCACATTCCTGCATTACATTCAGTAGATAATGAAAAAATATTCGAAAATGAAGTAAAGATTCCAGGTCACCCAGTAACAGAAAATAAGTTTGTCATTTACAGTGTATGCGAATTACTTACAAAATCCTTCGCTTGTCTGATGTACCTGCATTTATTTATTTGTTTAGGACCAATCGAGACGCAATGGAAAATCAATTGTACAAGAAACCCGAAGAAAGTATAGATTCCGCGTCACCCAGGTAAACTGAAAAAATTTTGTAATCTTCAGTATATAATAACAAGGTATAAACACCTACGCTGATCTGATTTACCAGATGCCAATCATTAATTTTAATCGAAAAGTGTAGTTAATTTCTCTTATAAATCACTTATAATCCAAGCATAGATCTCGGGTCACCCAGGTAAACAGAAATTAATTTTGGCATTTACAGTATTTGATGTGATTTTACAGGAAAACCACGCTCATGGTCTTTATCTTCCATTCGACCTTGAAGTATAGGTTGACAGGTTAAATTCAGGACATTTCTATAGGATTGAAATACATTACGAATAATTGAAAGCAGAATTCTAATAAATTATTTAATTAATTTTCTGGTAAATATATTTTGATATTGCTTTTAAATTTGGAAAAAAGCAGGACAGGAGCTTTGATTAAATAAAAAGGCATGATGAGCAACTTTGCAAAAAAAAAAAAAAGGCAGGATGACAATTAATGAAAAAAGTCAGGATAAACTAACAAAGAAAAAGCAGGACCGAATAGAATGAAAATAAAAAGGCAGGACAGAGATTACAAATAAAAGAAAATGTAGAACAAAATTTTCATCCTAGCCCCCTAAAAATCAAATGGTAGCTCCTAAATGCTACAAAAAAAATATGCGCCGTCTGGTCCATGCTATCAATGAACAAACACGTGGAACGTCAGGGTTCGAACAATATTGATTTAACGTGTAAAAACTGGACAACAGGAATCTCTAATAGATCATCTAAGGATATAGAAGAATTTGAAAACAAATGAGATAAATATAGGGACACTGTGAAGAATAGGAAGCTAATAGTGGATGATCTGGCTGACTAAGTGGAATAATTTGACAAGGAGATGAAAATAGGGAAAATGAGATGAGCTAATAATTTCACGATAATCCATGCCGAAGAGGTCGGTCTAGCCAAAGGACCGAATCTTTTCAGCATAAACGGATAAGAACACTCTGTTTTGAATTTCCTAATTCCTGAAAAAAAACATAGATGTAATGTAATTGTTGACGAAACCGCAAACCGTTCTTAATTCTACATAGGTTTTGAGAACGAATACATTCATGGTGTGGTTCTGGGGTCAATGAATATTGAATATCAACTGAT
Source organism: Mytilus coruscus (assembly GCA_017311375.1). Taxonomy (NCBI): domain Eukaryota; kingdom Metazoa; phylum Mollusca; class Bivalvia; order Mytilida; family Mytilidae; genus Mytilus; species Mytilus coruscus. Next base: position 32,971 of record JAASAO010001398.1, read on the forward strand.
TTTTGGTGTCTGTCTGTCCATCAGACGATGAACTCATTTCAGATTTAACGACCCCAAGGATGACTGGGGAATATAAGTATCGTCACTTGGGTCTTCTTTCGACCGGAAACCCCAAGGGTGACTGGGGAACAGAAGTATGGTCACCATTGGTCTTCCTCCGACCGGCGGTAAAACCCTCGTCAAAGTGGGGCGTCCGTTTGGCTGTGCGGGATGTACAAATATGCAGCCACGTCCGGTCAGAAAAATAGGTCTTCAGTGTAAGCAATATGCAATTGCGTCGTCGGAACATAGGATTCTTTTAATCGAATTCTTCTATTTGAGTAGATTTTGTCATGTATTAATAGTAGATTGATTGTGACGCGAATGGTGTCATTTGTTATGTGTTATATATTCGATATCTTGAATGAAAACGAAGCGGTTCTTGATTTTTCTTTTCTTAGCATCAGCGAAAACTGCATTATTGAAATATACATGCGGAAAACCAAGGTTAATTTGTTTTGAATGTTGCAAGCTTTGCGATTTCTCTTTAAATGCCGAATCTATGAACACGCACTAACGTGTCACGTAACGGCTTATCACTGCTTGAAGAACAATTAAGTAGCATTTCGAATTTGTGTCGACAACATATTTTGGAGAAAAACTTTTGTATTGGCGCAAATCTAAGGCACATCACCTATGAGTTGCATCGCCTTAGACTCCGTTTCACCACTCGTTTATCCGTCGTCAACATAGAAATAACGTTGAACAAACTCAGATGTCTCAAAAAATTGTTCCCCGTTCGTTCAAGTTAAAAACTTCAAACCATAGTTGGCTGGTAATGACGCAGCTCCAAATACATGTTTAGTCATGCGATACTCTAACGGTTTGTCGCACGAATTCGTGTCTCTGTTACCCCCAAGGGTGACTGGGGAATAGATGTATGGTCACCATTGGTCTTCCTCCGACCGACAGTAAAACCCTTGCTAAAGTGGGGCGTCCGTTTGGCTGTGCGGGATGTACAAATTTGCAGCCACGTCCGGTCAGAATGGGGACGTTAAATCCGATGCCTCGTGTAAAGAGAGTGCCACGCTCTTTGCACGTAAAGAACCCTTGCAACAACTCTGTGAGGGGTCCGTAGGTGACCTGTTGCAAGGCTAAATGTCTGTCCCTATCCAATATACCCTCATTTCCCGTGGCAGTCTAAATTTCTCCGACCTCAATCCCAGATGCCTCTATTACAGAACCTACCTATTGTATTTATTGTTAATTTGTTCTCGTCCTGAATATGCATGAAATATTTGCGACTGGACGTTAAGCAACCAACAATCAATCAATAAATTTCTGTCCCTATCCAATATACCCTCATTTCCCGTGGCAGTCTAAATTTCTCCGACCTTGATCCCGGACGCCTACACCTACCTATTGTGTTTGTTAATTTGTTCTCGTCCTGAATATGCATGAAATATTTGCCACTGGACTTAAAGCAACCAACAATCAATCAAGCGTGTGTCTGTTCTCCCACCATAAGAATCTCGGGAAGTGTCGGTCTGATTCAGATACAACGAATTGATGAAGCATTTTTTCAACTTAGCACATAATTGCAATATGGTGCGTTCAAAATCGACATAGGACTCTAGCAAGCCAGTTTGTGATATCTGGGTCTGTGAATAAATGTTCATTTGGAGATTGGCCACGGTACATCAAATATGTACACTTAACTCATCTTTAACAATAGTGCACATGCCTGCTTTACTGATCATTAATTTTATGTTGACAGTCTTAAATATAAAGCTTTATTACAAGATTCTCTTAAACTTAACATGATACAAGAAAATGAGATTACGGTTAGATAAACCGAACCGGAAACACATGTGCACCTAACACTCAATTTGTGCACCAATTGTAGTTGGCATATTGCTTATAGTTTCTAGGAAACAAACTTAACCAGGAAAACTTAACATTGAGCATTGAACCATGAAAATGAGGTCAAGGTAAGATGATACTTGCCAGACAGACATATACACATTAAAATCATTTCAATAGGTTTATAGACTTGCCCTTTTGCTTATAGTTTAAAAAGAATAGACCAAAACACAAAAATATAAACACTGAGCAATGAACCGTGAAATTGAAGACCAGAAAAAAAAAAAAACCTGCCAGACTGAGATATACATCGAAAATATTTCCATACACCAAATATAGTTGACCTATGGCATATAATATTTGAAAAACAGACCAAAACACACAAGCTTTAAATTTAACCACTGAACCATGAAAATGATATTAAGGTCAGATGACCCCTGCCAATTGTACATGAACACCTTCCAATCATTCCATACACCAAATATAGTAGACCTATTGCTTATAGTATTCGATATATGGACTTGACCAGGAAAACTTAACCTTGTTCACTGATCCATGAAATGAGGTGGAGGTCAAGTGAAAACTGTCCGACAGGTATGAGGACCTTACAAGGTACACACATACTAAAAGCAGTTATCCTATTACTCATAATAAGAGAGAAATTAACATTACTATAAATTCCAACTTTTCTTTAAGTAGTCACTGAACCATGAAAATGAGTCAAGGTCAAATGTCTGCTGTGTTTACCTAGATTCCACTATTTTTCAACCCCTAAGGGTGACTGGGGAATAGAAATATGGTCACCATTGGTAAAACCCTCGCTATAGTGGGGCGTCCGTTTGGCTGTGCGGGATGTACAAGTTCGCAGTCACGTCCAGTCAGAATGGGGACGTTAAATCCGATGCCTCGTGTAAAGAGAGTGCCACGCTCTTTGCACGTTAAGAACCCTTGCAACAACTCTTTGAGGGGTCCGTAGGTGACCTGATGCAAGGCTAAATGTCATATACCCTCATTTCCCGTGGCAGTCTAAATTTCTCCGACCTCAATCCCAGACGCGTCTATTACAGAACCTACCTATTGTATTTATTGTTAATTTGTTCTCGTCCTGAATATACATGAAATATTTGCCACTAGACGTCAAGCAACCAATAATCAATCACATTTTCAATATTTGTAGTCTTCAAATCTTTTACTGCGTCTATTGTTGCAAGTTGCATCCCTTGAATGGCATATGCTACCATAGTATGGTTACATGTATGCAGAACAGGTTCTCCTTTAATAAGAATGATATCCAACATTTTCCTAGTAATTCAAAATGTAAAATGTCGTAAGACAATGCTCCACAATTATAAGAAACTTCATATTGATTGCTGCAGCCTTCTTAGCAAACGCTTTGTGGTGTTCATAGCAAATGTCTCCTCAAGTTTAGCCGCCATTTCTATGGTAAAACATATCGAATTCTACACGACGATCTTCAAATTCGCAGACAGTGTATTTGAAAATGTATTCCTGTACTGATAAATCACGTTGCAGTTGCAGGCGATGATCTTCTGGTTTAAAAATAGAACCATCTGCCTCTGTTTGATGAGCACCGCGTTGATTTTCATGTGCAGGAATTAACAAAGAAATTATAATCAATGTACTTGCCTTCTTTAGATAGTTTGTCGTTGAGATTTTGACACTGTTTCTATGTGCGGAAACATACCAGCAGACACGACACCTTCTTAGAATCACTATTTCCTGTGTTGTTGCAATTATTGTAGACGAAATCTGACTTTGATAACATGAAAATGCTTTTCAGGAGCATTCTTCTGAAAGTCAACCCCAAAGGTGACTGGGGAATAGAAATATGGTCACTACAGGTCTTCTTCCGACCAGCAGTAAAACCCTTGCCAAAGTGGGGCGTCCGTTTGGCTGTGCGGGATGTAACAAATACGCAGCCACGTCCGGTCAGAATGGGCACGTTAAATCCGATGCCTCGTGTAGAGAGAGTGCCACGCTCTCTGCACGTTAAGAACCCTTGCAACAACTCTTGGAAGGGTCCGAAGGTGGCCTGTTGCAAGGCAAAATTTATGTCCCTATCCAATTTCCCCTCATTTTCCAGTGGCAGTCTAAATTTCCCCGATCTTCATCCCGGACGGCTTCCATAACAGGACCTACCTATAGTATGTATTGTTAATTTGTTCTCGTCCTGAACATGTATGAAATATTTACCACTGGACATTAAGCAACCAACAATCAATCAGTCAATGTGAAGGTCCACTACAGTTTTTAGAATTTCACCCCGACTTTAAACAGTTGCGCCCCCCAAGGGTGACTGGGGAATAGAAGTATGGCCACCATTGGTCTTCCTCCGACCGGCAGTAAAACCCGTGCTAAAGTGGGGCGTCCGTTTGGCTGTGGGATGTACAAATTTGCAGCCACGTCCGGTCAGAATGGGGACGTTAAATCCGATGCCTCGTGTAAAGAGAATGCCACGCTCTTTGCACGTTAAGAACCCTTGCAACAACTCTTTGAGGGGTCCATAGGTGACCTGTTGCAAGGCTAAATTTCTGTCCCTATCCGATATACCCTCATTTCCCGTGGCAGTCTAAATTTCTCCGACTTTAATCCCTTAATCTATTACAGAACCTACCTATTGTATTTATTGTGAACTTGTTCTCGTCCTGAATATGCATGAAATATTTGCCACTGGACTTAAGCAACCAACAATCAATCAATTAAACAGTTGCGGTCAACGATTTTACATTGGACGATAGTTCACGAATAGTGTTAATGAGATATTATCATTGACTATCATTTGACTTCTGTTATCATTTGATTGCATGTTAATAGCAGGAATAGGATGAAAATTAGGGTTTAACAGAGCTAGTAATTGTTTTTGACTTACTGTAGCGGGAGCATTAACTCTAATCACAATAAGTTCTGCAATTAATTTCTCTGTTGCATTTTTGCCAGCATTATTTAAATCTATACAGTTGTGGATTTTCGTTTTTTGGAGCCATAATCAAATAAACAAATACTATTGTTACATAAAATAAGTATGTGTACCTAATCCATGTAAAAAAATACGACTGCAAATTAAAGAAATTAATGATTTACTCTAGACAAAGTAGAGGAGGAGTAACTTGAACATTGTCATGCATTTTATATCAAACAAAAATAGACTATCAAAGTAGTGCGGTCAGACAATTCCTAGACTTCCATAAATAAGTCATGATAAAGTTATAAAAGTAAACGAATGACATCTGCAAGGAATTGAACACTTAAATAAACTTTAATTAATGAACAAAATAAACTTTAATTAATGAACATTAATACACATTTAAATTTTACACTGAATATTTAACACTTTGAATCATATGATTATAATTGATAAGTTGTGTAACAATTTAAGATTAAAATTAACTACTTCCATATTATCAAGAAATAACTAAAATGTATTTTCATATCCAGTACTCCCAAGGGTGACTGGGGAATAGAAGTATGGTCACCATTGGTCTACCTCCGACCGGCAGTAAAACCCTTGCTAAAGTGGGGCGTCCGTTTGGCTGTGGGATGTACAAATTTGCAGCCACGTCCGGTCAGAATGGGGACGTTAAATCCGATGTCTCGTGTAAAGAGAGTGCCACGCTCTTTGCACGTTAAGAACCCTTGCAACAACTCTTTGAGGGGTCCGTAGGTGACCTGTTGCAAGGCTTAATTTCTGTCCCTATCCAATGTACCCTCATTTCCCGTGGCAGTCTAAATTTCTCCGACCTTAATCCCGGACGCCTCTATTACAGAACCTACCTATTGTATTTATTGTTAATTTGTTCTCGTCCTGAATATGCATGAAATATTTGCCACTGGACGTTAAGCAACCAACAATCAATCAATCATATCCAGTACGAATACTGTTATAGTAATTATTGATTTGTTTTTATTTTTACTATGAGACAAATCTACATCCTTGTTCAGATATATAAAAGTGATCATTGTTTTAAAGACAACCTATAATCAATCTACGCTTTTGTTTAAAATGTTAAAATCATTCCCCAATACCGGACATTTATTAATTGCATTTAAGTATCATGACTTGCACTGATTCATTCAAAAATCTTCTTTTCGTGTGGTCTAAAATTAAATATATGCAATTACTCAACTTTCCTTCAAAATGTAGTCGTCAAATAAATTCTACATTTTCCTTCACTGAACAAATATTGTTTATGCACTTTTTAACTAAATGGTTATTTTAGAATATTAAACCCCCCAAAGGTGACTGGGAATAGAAATATGGTCACCATTGGTCTTCCTCCGACCGGCGGTAAAACCCTCGCTAAAGTGGGGCGTCCGTTTAGCTGTGCGGGATGTACTAATTCGCAGTCACGTCCGGTCAGAATGGGGACGTATAATCCGATGCCTCGTGTAAAGAGAGTGCCACGTTCTTTGAACGTTAAGAACCCTTGCAACAACTCTTTGAGGGGTCCGTAGGTGGCCTGTTGCAAGGCTAAATTTCTGTACTTATCCAATGTGCCCTCATTTTCCTGTGGCAGTCCAAATTTTCCCGACCTTCATCCCGGACGGCCTCTATTACTAGACCTACCTATTGTATTTATTATTAACTTGTTCTCGTCCTGAACATGCATGAAATATTTGCCACTGGACGTTAAGCAATCAACAATCAATTATTCAATAGAATCTTAAACTTCTACTAATAATTTTGTTATAGTGAAAACTGTCATCATGCTTAACAATGTTTTAGTAAAACTACACAAAATGTACGGTTTCTGAATTATTATTTTCCATCTTGAAATTGTTCAGGGATTCACCGACCTCATTTTATGTATATCCCTCGTAGAAGATATGACAGCGGCAAATGTAGAAGAAAACAATATAAATCAGACACAGAACAAAGACATCAAAAACAACAGGCCGATAACAACCGTTGCCATTTTAGTTTTTCTGCACGAGTAGTCAGGTAAAGTTCGAGGCGATAGCCGAAGTCTTTGACCTCACTAAAACTGCAGAAAACTATACGGCTGGTTGTTACCATCCCGTTTATTTTGTTTCTGACTTGTACAACGTTTTAAATAACAAAGTAATACATTTTGCATTTAAGACAATTGCATATTTAAAAAGATTGAACACGAAAATTTGCACACCGGTTTATGTACCACGATGTCTGGAGATATTTAGTCTGAGATAAACTAGGGATTTTGCGTGAACACTAGCGGTTCTCAGTTCTGTCAGCTAGCTGTGAGCGAGTAAACGTATTGCTTATACCTTTGATACATATCAATGAAGTAGGAAAAGGGGGGACTTCTTAAATTAACAAAGAAAAAAGGCCTTTAATCTATATTTTCTGTCATAATAGCCTAATAGTTTAGAAATAAGTTAATGTCCTCTTTCGAAGACATTTTATATTTTGATAGCAAAATAAATTGCCAATGGGGGTATTATAGTTTATCCCCTCAACTTTGCAAGTATGTAATGCGATTATGGTCTCTATTTCTGGCTCTTATGCTCCTGCATTTATATATACCCTTTTATACCAACAAAAAACGCCTACATACGTACAAACACAAGATTACGATTTGTCTCCTTCATCTTCCAGTTTGAATGTGGGAGAATGAGAATTACCCCTTCCACGGCTGAAACCCCCCTCCTTTTTTCAAAAAGAAAATAAAACAACGAAAATATGAAAAACACATTTAAGACATTTAAACATTCAACGACGGATACTAATGAAATAAGAAAGAATAATCAGACAAACGTAAACACATGTATTGATATTGTCAAAACTCCCCAAGGGTGACTGGGGAATAGAAGTATGGTCACCATTGGTCTTCCTCCGACCGGCAGTAAGACCCTTGCTAAAGTGGGGCGTCCGTTTGGCTGTGCGGGATGTACAAATTTGCAACCACGTCCGGTCAGAATGGGGACGTTAAATCCGATGCCTCGTGTAAAGAGAGTGCCACGCTCTTTGCACGTTAAGAACTCTTGCAACAACTCTTTAAGGGGTCCGTAGGTGACCTGTTGCAAGGCTAAACATCTGTACTTATCCAATGTGCCCTCATTTTCCTGTGGCAGTCTAAATTTCTCCGACCTTAATCCCGGACGCCCCTATTACAGAACCTACCTATTGTATTTATTGTTTGGGGCCTCGGTGGCCGAGTGGTTTAAGTAGTTACTACTGTAATCACTAGCCAGTCAACACTGAGGTTGTGAGTTCGAACTCCGCTCGTGCGGGTGCACTCGACTCCAATCTTAATTGATTGGGATTGTCAGTTTTCCTATCGAAGGTCGGTGGTTTTCCGGGCACTCCGGCTTCCTCCACCAATAAAACTGGCCGCCACGAAAAAGCCCAAAAGCGGTGCTTAAAAGTGGCGTTAAAACACCAAAAATCAAATCAAATTTATTGTTAATTTGTTCTCGTCCTGAATATGCATGAAATATTTGCCACTGGACGTTAAGCAACCAACAATCAATCAATATTGTCAAAATCAATAAGAAATATATAAAGGTGTTACTCTGTTTAATGGGGAATGCAACAATCAAAAATAATTTAAGGTGATATTTGAGTAGACCCCGGTATTGATCACGTGACATTTGTTTTCATTTTCTACCCGTTATCCAAATGGGCGGATTTTTAATGACGTTGAGACTGCCTTTATGCTATTACGTTTCGACTTGATTGATTGTCAGTTGCTTTACGTCCAGTTTCAAATATTTCATGCTTATTCAGGACAAGAACAAATTTTCAAAACATATAATAGGAAATTTCTGTAATAGAGGCGTCCGGGATTAAGATAGGGGAAATTTATACTGCCACGGGAAATGAGGGTATATTGCAAAGGGACAGAAATTTAGTCTTCCAACAAGTCACATACGTACCCCTCAAAGAGTTGTTGCTAGAGTTCTCGCATTCAAAGTGTGGCAATCCCTTTACACGAGGTATCGGATGAAACGTGCCCATTCTGACCGGCCCCCCCAAGGGTGACTGGGGAATAGAAGTATGGTCACCATTGGTCTTCCTCCGACCGGCAGTAAAACCCTTGTCAAAGTGGGGCGTCCGTTTGGCTGTGCGGGATGTATAAATTTGCAGCCACGTCCGGTCAGAATGGGGACGTTAAATCCGATGCCTCGTGTAAAGAGAGTGCCACGCTCTTTGCACGTTAAGAACCCTTGCAACAACTCTTTGAGGGGTCCGTAGGTGACCTGTTGCAAGGCTAAATTTCTGTCCCTATCCAATATACCCTAATTTCCCGTGGCAGTCTAAATTTCTCCGACCTCAATCCCAGACGCCTCTATTACAGAACCTACCTATTGTATTTATTGTTAATTTGTTCTCGTCCTGAATATGCATGAAATATTTGCCACTGGACGTTAAGCAACCAACAATCAATCATCCTGACCGGACGTGGCTGCAAATTTATACATTCCGCGCAGACAAACGGACGCCCAACTTCGGCGAGGGATTTTGTTTTACTGCCGGTCGGAGGAAGATCAATGGTGACCATAGGTCTATTCCCCAGTCACCCTTGGGAGTCATTCCGACTTGCGCAAATTCCTTGAACACGAAGAGAAATGGGAAATCCTCTATATTTAGACGATTTCAAAGATTTCAGCTTAACTGCTAAGCAAACCCACGAGAGGTTTGTACATGTACAATGTGCAGTTGATGGTTGCAGGTTCTCTTGCAGTTAGTAACTGTATATAAATTATATTTGTAAAACAAGATAATTAGATCACAATATGAATGATAAGTGCTTATGAACTCGCTGAAAGCGCGAGTGACTCTATTCATAAAAAGTGTCCGTGTAATATCCGTAATTGTACTGTTTTCCTATAGTTCTGCTGGGGGCAAAGTCGTACAAGCCATTATAAGGTGTTGTTCAATATATTAGGAGCCATATTGTGGATAAATCATTTGTTTGTTTTTAGTGAACCATACTTTACTGAGGACTTATTATTGATCTGATTTTTTTCACCTTGATATAGTAGACAGCTGTTTCAGCTTTGCATTCCTATTGCTCATGACCAAATTATCAAGTTCTGCCTTTTATTTCTTTGCCAATAAAATTGAGAATGGAAATGGGGAATATGTCAAAGAGACAACAACCCGACCAAAGAACAGAGAACAGCCAAAGGCCACCAATGGGTCTTTAACGCAGCGAGAAAATCCCGCACCCGCAGGTGGGCCTCAGCGGGCCCCTAAATAAAAATGTGTACTAGTTCAGTGAAAATGGACGTCATACTAAACTCTAAAACATATAAATGAACTAAAATTAAAAAATATACAAGACTAACAAAGGCCAGGGGCTCCTGACTTGGAACAGGCGCAAAAATGCGGCGGGGTTAAAATGGTTTGTGAGATCTCATCCCTACCTGTCTTTCCTGCACTTTCTGCAAAGGTAAACATATATTTGTTTGGCGTCATATCGTTTGCGTTCTTAATTATGTTCCTCTGATAAAAACTATAATCCTTGGTAGACTTTGAAATCTAAAGGTCTGTACCAATGGCCAATGGTTGGACCATTTCATTCTATGGAACATAAATACTTGTATATGTTCTTTTTACCGTACACAATAAATATATACTCTACATGCTTTGCAGGTTCATAAACTTGTTTTTGTTGCAAATTCTTTGCTATTTTTTCAAGTTCGTTATTCTTCTTGACTTAGAGACCCTCCAGGTCATAATCTTTGTTGTCAGTATTCTTTTGTTTTTATCATAAATGGCTTCTTTTTTTCCAGGTTAAGTTTTTCTTACACTCTAGTCCGGAGACCATGGGAATGTTCACCATGTTGTCCCTCTACATTTCTTCTATTGGTTCTTCCATTATTTAACTCTCTCTCTCAGTTGTTCCTGAAAATAATTAAGTAAATGAGTAAGTACTTAGCGATGAGTCTAACGAATGTAGTTCTGTATAATTCAAAAAATAAACATTGGAAGTGTGGGCATTTGGTTTATCTTATCTGAATTGTTTTACTATAATAAATGGTCATTATGGGTCCCTTTATTTACTTTGCGTTGCAAGCCCATGCTCCATATTGAAGAATGTGCTGTGACCTAGAATTGTTTACATTAACAGCTTTTAGTCTTGGCTGAAAATTGTCCTATTCAGCAATCATACTACATCTTATTTATATATCGAAATGTTATTTCATATGAATAACCTGATTACATACAACACAATTAAACTACCCTAAAAAAAAGGCAAAACAGAGATTACATTTCTTATAACATCTTTCAGTGTAAAGCAATTAAACAGAATACCTTTTTTATCATCCAAACAGCCTATTTTGCAGAGATATACAAGAAAAAGTACAATGTCAGATTTATTGAGTCAAAAGAATGAGAATACTATAAAATGAAAATAAATTATGCTTCGATCCCCCAATAATTTTCTTATTTATAATAAACTGATAATAAAGTCTCACATAGGTGGACTGCTTTCATTTGACTGATTTTACATGTTTTATGAGGGATGTTTGCATTACCATGGTCTACTCAAAGCCAATTTATTACAATGCCAATTAAGTAATTAGAATGAAATTGTAGTATTTTAAGAAATTACTCGACACTTATTTTGATTTGGACTGGTCGTTGTTTTCAATTTTATGCGATTGGATCAAGTTATTATTTCTTCACCCTCACCTTTAATTTCCTTTACAAGTACACACACATAAACTGTATTTGACATTCAAAGTGAACACAGACGACTTCATAATTTTTATCAATGAACTCAAAATATGAAAGTTTCAATTTGCCAGTATGGTTATAAACAAATATGTGAAAGGTATTCATCAGTGAAAACCGTTGAATCTTCACAAACTGTTTTGAACATGTTTCTTAATTTTGTATTTAGTAGACTTTTTTTGCAGCCGAAAGAGTAAAAAAGGCTATGTCAGTTCTCACCTGTCCTACTTTTAAGTGATTAAATAACAACAACTGACTCTCCACTAGCTTGTAGGTTAGAGTCCTGATTTTCTTGGGCACGTTTTAAACGGTTAGATGTAGCCGAAATGACCGAGTTTTTTTCTGTAATTGAATGTTTGCTGGTATCTGTTCGACTTTCACTGGTGAGGCCTGATCGAAAAGTTCATGATAGCTGAATCTCGTACATTGCTGAACGGCAATTTCTTAAGACTGTTCTCCATTGTATAGTATTGTATCAGACTTGATCTAACTGTATAACACGGTCTTGCAAAATGTCCAAATTTGTCGCACGAGAAACATCTTTTGTGTAAGCTGGGCATATTTCAAAACGATGATGTGCGAGTCCACATTTACCACAAGCTGGATATTGATGTTTGAAATTAATTTTAAATTGAAAAAAAAAGGGTTTCCCGGGGGAAAATTTTTTTTTTTTCCCCCAAAAAAAAAAATTTTTAAAAAATTTTTTAAAAAATTGTTTTAAACAAAAAATTAAAAAAAAATTTTTTAAAAATTTTAAAAAGTTTTTTAAAACAAAATTTAAATTTTAATTTAAACCCGGGAAACCCCTTTTTTTTTTGGGGGAAAAAAATTGGAAACCCAAAATAAAAAAATTTTATTTAAAAAAGGAAATTTTAAAAAAAAAAAATTTTAAAAAAAAAAATTTTTTTTTTTTTTAAAATTTAAAAATTTTTTTTAGGGGGTTTGGGAAAAAACCGGTTTTTTTAAAAAAAGTTTAAAAAAAAAAAGGGGAAAAAAAATTTTTTTGGGGGTTTTTTTTTTCCAAAAAAAAAAAAATTTTTTTAACCCGGGGTTTTTTTTTTTAAATTTTTATCCCAAAAAAATTTTTTTTTTTTAAAAAAGGGGTTTTGGTTTAAAAAAAAATTTTTTTAAAAAAGGGGTTTTTCCTTTTTAAAAATTTTTTTTTGGTTTTTAAAATTTTTAAGGGGGTTTTTTTTTTAAATTTTTTTGTTTTTTTTAAATTTTTTTTTTGAAAAAAAACCCCTTTTTTAAAAACCCCCAAAAAAAAAAAATTTTTTTTAAAATTGAAAAATTTTTTAAAAAAATTTTTTGGGGGTTTTTAATAAAAAGGGTTTTTTTTAAAAATTTTTTTTTTTTAATTTTTTTTAAAAAAAAAAAAATTTAAAAGGGCCGGGGGGGGGGGAAAAAATTTTTTTAAAAATTTTTAAAATTTTTTCCCCCCGGGTTTTTTAAAAAAAAAATTAACCTTTTTAAAAAAAAAAAAAATTTAAAAATTGGGGAAATTTTTAAAAAGGGGGCCCCCCAAAAAAAATAAAAAATTTTTGGGGCCCCCAATTTTAAAAAAAATTTTTAAAAATTTTTTGGGAAAATTAAAATTTCCAAAAAATTAGGGGGGAAAAAAAAAAAAAAAATTTTTTAAAGGTTTTTTAAAACCCCCTTTTTGGGTTTTAAAATTTCGGGAAAATTTAAAAAAAAAACCCCCTTTTTTTTAAAAAATTTTTAAAAATTTTTTTTTGGGGGCCCCTTTTTAAAATTTTTTCCCAAAACCCGGGGCCCTTTTCCCAAAAAAGGGGGTTTTTTTAAAAAGAAAAAATTTAAAACTTGGAAAAACAAAATTTTAAAAAAAACCCCAATTTTTTTAAAAAAAAAAAATTAAAGGGCCCCCCAAACCCCGGTTTTTTTTTTCCCCCCCTTTTTTTTTAAAATTTTGGGTTTTCCCAAAAAATTTTAAAAAAACCCGGAAAAATTGAATTCCCCAAACCCAAAAAAAAAAATTTTTTTTTAAATTAAAATTTAAAAACCTTCCTTCCCAAAAAAACCCCAAATTTTTTTTTTTTTTTAAAATTTAAAAAGAAGGTTTTAAAAAAAATTTTTAAAAATTTTTTTTTTAAAAAAAAATTTTTTTTAAAATTTTTTTTTTAAAAAAAATTTTTTTAAAAAAATTTTTTTTTAAAATTTTTAAAAATTTTAAATTTTTTTGGAAATTTTTAAAGGTTTTAAAAAAAACAAAAAATTTTTTATTAAATTAAAAAAAAAACCTTTAAAAAAAAAAAAACCAATTTAAAATTAAAAAAAAAAACCCCAAAAAAAGGGGAAAAATTTAAAAAAAAAGGAAAATTCCAAAAAAAAAAAAAAAATTTTTTTAAAAATTTAAAAAATTTTCAAAAAAAAAACCCCCCCCCCCTTTTTTTTTTTTTTTTTTTAAAAAAAAAAAAAAAAAAAAAATTTTAAAAAAAAGGGAAAAGGAAAATTGGGGTTTGGAAAAATTTTGAAAATTTAATTTAAAAAAAAAAAATTAAAAAAAAAAAAAAAAAAAAATTTTTTTTTTTTTTTCCCGAAAATTTTTAAAAAAAATTTTTTTTTTTAAATTCCCTTTAAAAAAATTTTGGGCCCCAAAAAAAAATTTTTGGAAAAAATTTTGGTTTTTGGGGAAAAAAATTTTTTTTTTCCTTTTCCCCAAAAAAAGGGGTTTAAAAACCCCCCCAAAAAAAAAAAAATTTTTTGGGAAAAAAAAAAAAATTTTCCCTTGGGGGTTTTTTTAAAATTTTTAAATTTGGGGGGGGGGGGTTTTTTAAAAAAGGGTAAAAAAAAAAAAAGGAAAAAAATTGGGGGGTTTTTAAAAAAAAAGGAAATTTTTTAAAAAAATAAAAAAGGGGGAAAAATTTTTTTAAAAAATTAAAAAAATTTTTTGGGGCCCCTTAAAATTTTTTTTTAAAAAAAAAAAAAAAACCCCCTTTTGGTTTTTTAAATTTGGAAAAAAGGGAAAAAAACCCCCCAAAATTTTTTCCCTTTAAAAAAAAAGGTTTCCTTTTTAAAATTTTTAAAAAAATTTGGGAAAAAAAAAAAAGGGGGGAAAAATGGGCCCAATTTTGGGTTAAAGGGAAAAAAATTTTTAAAAATTTTTGGGGGAAAAAAAAAAATTTCTTAATTTAAAAAAAAGGGGGTCCAAAAGGGGCCGAATTTTTTTTAAAAACCCCCTTTTTGAATTTTTTTTTCCCCCAAGGGAAAAAATTGGGGCCGGGGGGTTTTTTTTCCCCAATGGTTTTGGGGGAAAAAAATTTGGGGGGGGTTTTTTTGGGAATTTTCCCCTTTGGGGGGAAAAATTTTGGGAAAAAAAAATTTTTAAAGTTAAATTTTCCCCCTTTTTCCTTTTAACCCCCCAAGGGTTTAAAAAGGGGGTTAAATTTTTTTCCCCCCAAAAAAAACCCCTCTAAATTTTCCCTTTCCCCCCCTTTTTCCCCCCCCCCCCTTTTTTTTTTTTTGTTTTAAAAATTGCAAAATTTTTCCCGGTTAAAACCCTTTAATCAATTTTTTTTTTTTTTTAAAAAAAAGGTGGTTTTTTTAAAAAAAAATTTTTTTTTTTTTTAAAAAAAAAAGGGGGGGGTTTTTTTTGGGGGGTTTTTTTAAAAATTTGGGCCAAAAATTTTTTTTAATTTCCCTTTTGGTTCCTCTTTTAAAAATTTTTAAATTTAAAAAAATTTTTTCCCCTTTAAAGGTTTAAAAAATTTAAAAAAAAAAACAATTTAATTTTAAAAAAATTTTTTTGGGAAAATTTTTTTTCCAAAAAAACCAACCGGGGGGGGCCCAATTTTAAAATTTTCGCAAAATTTAAAAAAAAAAACCCCCCTTTTTTTTTTTTTAAAAAAACCAAAAAAAAAGGGGGGCCCCCAAAAAACCAAAAAAAAAAGGGGGAAAAAATTTTTTTTAAAAAATTTTAAAATTTTTTAAAAAAACCCCCCAAACAAAAAAAAAAATGGGGGTTTGGTTTTTTTTCCCCCCTCCCCAAAAAAAAAACCCCTTAAAAAAAAACCCTTGCCAAAACTTTTGGGGCCGGGTTTTGGGGGGTAAAAAAAAATAATTTTGGGGTTAAAAAATTAAAACCCCCTCAAAAAAAAATTTTTTTATTTTAAAATTTTTTTTTTAAAAAAAAATTTTTTGCCTTTTTAAAAAAAAAAAAAGGGGGTTTTCCAATTTCCCCTTTCCCCGGGGGGGCCCCGGGGTTAAAGGACCCAAAAATTTTTGGGGTTAAAATTTTCCCCAAAGGGGGGAAAAAAAAGAAAAAAAAAATTTTTCCCCCGGGAAGGAAGGTTTTAACCCAATTTCCCCCCCCTTTTTTTTTCCCCCAAAACCCTTTTTTTATTTTTTTTCCAAAATCCATAAAATTTTAAACCCCCAAAAAAAAATTTTTTTAAATTTTTTTTTCCCCCTTTTTTTTTAAAACCCCTTTTTCAAACCCAAATTTTTTTAAAAAGGTTTCCCTTTTAAAAAAAATTTAAATTTTCCTTTTCAAAAAATTTAAAGAAAAAAAAAAAATTTAGGTTTAAAACCCCAAAACCCAAAAATTGGTTTTTTGGGGAAAAAATTTTTAAACCCCCGGGAAAAAAAAAAAACCAAAACATTGGGTTTAAAAAAAAAAAAAACCAATTTTTTTTAAAATTTTAACTTGGGTTTTTAAAAAAAAAAAAGGGCCCCAAAAAAATTTTAAAAAAAAAAACCCTTTAAAAAACCCCCAAAAAAAAAAAAAAAAATTTTTAAAAAAAACCCCCCCAAAAAAATAGGAAAAACCCCTTTTTTAAAAAAAGGGGCCCCCCAAAAAAAAAAAAAAAAAAAAAAACCCCCCCCCAATTTTTAAAGAACCCCCCCTTTTTTTTAAAAAAAATTTAAAACCCCCCTTTTTTAAAAATTTTTTTTTAAAAAAAATTTTTTTTTTTCCCCTGAACCAAAAAAAAGGGGGAAAAAAAAACCCCCCCAAAAAAAAAATTTTAAAAAAATTTAAAATTTTAAAAAGGGGGAAATTAAATTTTTTTCCCCCCCCCTTTTTTTAAAATTTTTGGGGGCCAAAAAACCCCCCCAAAACTTTTTCCAACCCCGGGGAAAAGGGGGAAAATTCAAACCCGGGGGCCCCTTTTAAAATTTGGGCCCCCCTTTTGGTGGGGGGTTTTTTTAAAAAAAAACCTTAATTTTTTTTTCCCCGGGCCCCCCCCAAAAAAAAAAATTGGGTTTTTAAACTTGGGAAAAAAAAATTTTTAAGGGTTTTTTTTTTTTTGGGGGAAAAAAAAATTTTGGGGTTTTTTTTCCCTTTTTAAAAAACCTTTCCCCCCTTTTTTTTTTTTTTTTTAAATTTTTTTTTTTTTTGGGAAATAATTAAAAAAATTTTTTTAAAAAAAAAGGTTTTAAAAAAACCCAAAAAAATTTTTTTCCAAAAAATTTTTTTTATTTTTTAAAAAAAATAATCAACAGTGGCCTGACAAAATTCACTTTACCAAGATTAACAGTCAAATTTGATTGTGACAATCTATCAAAAGTATCATATAAATGTGTTAAATGTTCTTCCCAGCTATCACTACATACAATAAGATCATCAATATAAGCATAACAACAGTCTAAATCTTTTATAACATTATTGATCATTCTTTGAAATGTAGCTGGAGCACTTTTCATGCCAAACGGCATTACAGTATATTGAAATAAGCCATCTGGTGTGACAAAAGCTGATATTTCTCGAGCTCTCTGTGTCAATGGGACTTGCCAGTAACCTTTCAATAAATCAAATTTGCTCACAAATTTTGCTTTTCCAATATTATCAATGCAATCGTCTATCCTTGGAATCGGATAGGAATCAGATTTTGAAAGAGAATTTACTTTTCTGAAATCAGTTACGAAACGAAAGGTTTTATCTGGTTTGGGCACAAGCAGACAAGGAGAGCTCCATTCACTGTTACTCGGCTCAATAATATCATTGTCAAGCATATATTTAATTTCTTGTCTCATAAATTCAAGTTTGAGTGGATTGAGCCGGTAAGGATGTTGCTTAATTGGAGAAGCATCACCAACATCAACATCATGACATACAGCAGTGGTTTTGTTTGGCACATCTGGAAAAAGATTTTAAAAGAAAATACCAAAGCTTTTAATTTTCTCTACGATCAAAAGACAGATGTGCAAGTTTTGAATCTAAATTTGACAAAATTTCTGAATTTTTCAATCTAACTGTCTCTTCCATAGTTTTAGAACTAAAAGGTGGTTCAATTACATCTGGTTTGTCATGATTGTTCTCCAATTTAACCATGGCTAAAGTGGCAACTGGTTTATTCTCACCTTCATTAGTACGCTCAAAATATGGTTTTAACATATTAATGTGACACACTCTATTTTGTTTACGCCGACCTGGTGTTTTACAATATAATTCAAATCATTGATTTTACTCTCTATGGTATAAGGACCACAATATTTAGGTTGTAATGGATGTCCAGGGACTGGCAAAATACAAGTACCTTATCACCAGGCTCAAAAATCTGTCCCTGGCATCTTTATCATACCATATTTTCATCTTATTCTGAACAGTTTTAAATTGTTCTGAGCAATTTGACAAGCAGTATACAATTTTTCTTTAAATCTAGATACATAGTCTAGAAGATTCAAGTCAGTGTGTTCAGTAAGCCACTTTTCCTTTATCAATTTTAAAGGTCCCTTACAGTATAACCAAATACCAACTCAAAGGGACTAAAACCAAGGATTCTTGAACAGCCTCTCGGACCGCAAAAGTAAAAGTGAACACCATCATCCCAATCCCTGTCAAATTGAAGACAAAAGTTCTGATCATGTTCTTCAATGTTTGATGAAAACGTTCTAAGGCACCTTGAGATTCTGGATGATAAGCACTTGACCTATACTGAGCTATCCCTAACTGGTATACGACTTGCTGAAATATACCTGACATGAAATTTGAACCCTGGTCGGACTGTATAGACTTTGGAAGTCCTACTAGCGTGAAAAATTTGATCAGAGCTTTGACAATAGTAGGTGTCTTGATATTCCTTAACGGAATAGCCTCAGGAAAACGAGTGGAGGTAGACATGATCGTCAGTAAATACGCATTTCCTGTCTTGGTTTTTGGTAAAGGTCCAACGCAATCAATGAGTACTCGGCTGAAAGGTTCTTCAAAGGCTGGAATAGGCAGAAGTGGTGCTGGTGGTATTTTCTGGTTAGGCTTACCAACAACCTGGCATATATGGCATGATTTGTAGTATTCTGCGACATCATTTCTAAGTCTTGGCCAGTAGAAATGCTGCAAGATCTTAAGGCAAGTCTTCCTTATACCTAAGTGTCCAGCCAAGGGGTGTCATGAGCAAGACCAATAATGTCTTGCCTATAGACTTTAGGCACCACCACTTGGTATACCACTCTCCATTCCTCCCCTGGAGTAGCATCAGGGGGCCTCCACTTTCTCATTAAAATGCCGTCTTGATGGTAATAGCATTCGGCCACTTTGTCTGCTTCTTCCTGTGGTTGAACCCTCTGGCGGAGCTGAAGAACCTCAGGGTCTTTATTTTGTTCTTCGACAAATTTCCTTCGGTCTAATGAATGGCTGTTCACGTCTGGCCATGGCATAATTACATTCTTGCTTATACTAGGTGGTCTTATTACGGCCTTCTCTGAGCTACTGGGACCTTCAATGTCGGCTAGAAAGGTGTCAGAAAGGTCCATGTAATCAAACTGGTCTTCTTGCAAATCCTCATTTTGCTGTTTTCTAGCCATCGCCCTAGTAACGACACAAGCTGGATACAGTTCAGCATCATCTTCAGGTGATTTAACATCCACCACCGGTTCACTGGTAACAATTGGTTCAGCGACCACTTTATTCCTATCTAGATCATTTCCTAGCAATAATGAAACACCCTCAACAGGGAGATTAGGACGAACACCCACAACAACTGGTCCAGTTATCAAATCTGACTTCAGATAAATACGATGGAGGGAACATCTATACAACCTAACTCCACACCTTGTAACAAAACGGAGGCACCAACAGAAGTCTCCTCGGACAAAGGCAACACACCTTCTAACAATAAAGCCTGAGAAGCTCCAGTGTCCCGTAAAATCTTAATAGGCTGAGGAGTAGTATTATCAACAATAGAAACAAACCCATCAGACATAAAGGGTATATAATCCTCCATGTAATCACAAAACTGGACTTAAACGCCTGACTCGCAGGACATTCCAACGTATTGGTAACACGGGTGTCGTACAAGCACTGGTCTTGGGCTTATTATCTCTGTCATTCTTCTTCTGGAGTCTAAAACAATCAGCCATCAGGTGACCATTCTTCTTACAATAAGCACAAGTCAGTGACTTCTTCTCAAAAGTTTCAAACTTTGGACTAGACATATTATAACTAGACTGTCTCTTATTCTGTGCAACAGGCTTACTATCAGTACGCTCAGTGCTTGGATTCTTGTAATATCCACTCGGAAGTATTAAAATTTTGACCTTTGAAACTTCTCTTATGTGAAAGGGTATAATTATCGGAAATAACAGCTGCATCTTGTAATGTCTCAACAGTTTTGTCATCTAAATGTGTTTTAAGTCTAAATGAACACATTGCTTGAACTCTTCTAATAACATCAGTTGTCTTAGGTTCTTAAAATTGTTATCTATTTTCTTTGACGTAAGCCATTTATCAAATAGGTCTTCTTTTCCTAGCAAATTCAACATAGGTTTGTGAATCAAACTTTTATAAGATCTAAACTTCTGTCTATATGCTTCTGGCACTAGCTCATAAGCTTTCAAAACTTCCTTTTAACCGTGTCATAATCAGAACTTCGTTCGGATAAAAGTGCTGAGTAAATTTCAGCGGCCTTGCCCTCAAAAACACTTTGCAGCATTGTAGTCCAAAAGGCTTCGGCCATTTCAAATTATGAGCAATTTTCTCAAACTGTGGAAAATATTTATCGACTGTTTTTCACAAAATCTGGGAACCAAACGTATATTTTTGCTGCATCAAAATGTTCTGATTTCGACTGTACATTAGTGTTACTTTCTCCTTTGACCATTTCAATTTTATTTTCTCCATCTCTAACCTTTCCCTCATTTCAAGTTCTGCCTGTTTTAATTTAAATTCATCTTCTTTTCTTTTCTTTCATCTTCTCCATCTCTAACCTTTCCTTCATTTCAAGTTCTGCCTGCCTTTCTTCTTTTCTTTTTCCAATTGTTTTAATTTAAGTTCATGTTCTAATTCAAGCT